>JAWPHD010009922.1:0-98924 GCA_037043455.1 Cyrtodaria siliqua
GGTGTATGAGTTCAGTGTATAAATGGAGCGCGTCTTCTGGATCAACTGGGACTGTTAATTCCGTCTTCAATAAGTGAGCTAGCTCTATGAATTCCTGACAACACATTTTCTTCGGATGTCCGTACAATTCTATACACACATCTACGTCCCTTATATCAACTGCTGTCCCAAAATCATGACCTTCAAACAATTCAGGAACGAAATACATGACATCCGGTTTACCACATGGCAGTTCCAGTGCATGTTTTTGTTGTCTTATATCGTGCATGTTCCAATGTTGAGCAATTCTATCTAGCTCTGTTTGAATAACATTCATAAAACAAAATTTTAAACACTCCACATGTATCGTATTTGTGGAATCATATGCGCCTGAATCCCTTAAGTCTTTAAATATATTTATCCACCAGTGAATACCCTGTCGTCTTAGAATTCCCCACCACGCTTCGATACGTTGATTAGCCGTACTCCTGCCATACATAAAACTCTTCATACCTGCCATTGAATCATTGGCATTATTTCTAAAAAACGGCTGCAAAACACTTGTAATGGAATTTTCTGTTCAAAATCTGATCGCAAGATTCTAGGTGCAACGTTTGTTTGTTTTAAAGTGTCTAGATAATACGTTGCAATTACACCGGGATTGTTGTTGCTAGATGCTACTTCCAACCACATTATTCGACGGCTATATCCATCTATGCATGCATGTATGCAAAAGCCAAATGGTTTAAGTTTATCGTACCCATCCATATGCCAAACATAGTTGGACCTTTTACTAAATACTGTCTTCGTTTCAGTCGATGCGCTTTACGTAGTTCAGTTCCATCTGGGTCTACCTTTTTCATGATTTTCAAAACGTCATTCCTTTTTACTTTGAGGCCATGGTCTCTAACAAGCCGACGCCACATAGCACGATAACCTAAACATTGTCCGCTAAATTGAGTTTCTTTCAACACTGCATCTGTCACATCTTTTGACGATGTATAATGTAGAGGACGGCGACATAAATTTTGCTGCTTTAGTATGCGCTTCAAATGTCTGACACATATACGATAACCATGACGAGCAAACAACAAAAGCACTATTTCTAAATACTTAAATCCCTCCCTGAAATATAGCTTTATCAAGTCTATCCTCGAGTATTCTTGTTGCCCCGTTGCAGGTAAATAAGCAGGCACTACGCTTGCAACTAATGGTAAATAAAAAATAAATACTGCCGAAAACACAATGATGGATACACTCATCCTCTTACTCGCATGGGACTGAGATCTGAAAATGAAAAATACAAACACTCATGAGGCCACACTTAAACACATCTTTGTTTGCCCAAACCCAACCTTAGATTTTTCAGATGGGTTGGTAGGTAGGTAGGTAGGTAGGTAGGTAGGTGGGTGGGAAATATCTTCTTTTTTTTCCTTTCATGTTGTGAATAGATTACGATGTTACACATTTTGATTGTTTCCCTTTACATAGAAAGAAAAAAAATCATAATAGTAAACCACTCAGGAGGTATAATACTAAATATTCGCGGCAGTTTCGTAACTGATGATACTCTCTTTTTCCAAAGCGAAGACGATATAATATATGGATCAAAATTAACGGTGATACTTCAAATATACAAATGATTTATTTGTAGGTTTGTGCTAGGTTTTACCAGATTTTTTTTTATGGATTATTAGATTATGTTATACATATTCATAACGAATCAAAAGGTCAATGCCGTATTTTTTTAACTCTGCAGTTCAGGGTGAGAAGGTTCTAGGCCCATTTTCCATATTTTATCTGGATGTACATGGAAGATGAGCCTGGCATGTTCATGCCTGCTAGGCGCCATATAACCTTTTCATGTGTTGGTGCGCCTTAAAACCCCAATTCAATTCAATTCAATTAATGGGGATTTCAACAGTAGAACATCCGACAATGCTGATTATGTAACACACGATACTGATACAAACATAGATGCTCTGCCCGATTATTATGTATAGCTGATAGTTTTTCTCCGAGATTTTCGCAGGATATTGGTAATTTAAATAGCAACGGTAATGTTATTAGACTTTTGCAAGCAGAGTGGGTAACGAATTTTAAATGGAAGAGTGCGTGGGTAGTGATATGGGGATAGTAAAATATGCTTTTGTCGGAAGTAGGGGTAGTAGCCTCGTAGAATATGTAGACTCAGAATCTGTTTTTGAAAATATTTCATATTGTGTCTGTTTTTTTCTATATCAAAGGGTTATTCCAGTTTGACGATGTTGGGAAGTTAGGCAATGTTAAAAATATATATACATGGAATAGGTTCGGATTTTTTAAAATTTTCCTCCACTGCGTCTCGGTCAATAGTTCACTGCTTCGGGTCAATAGTCATTCCCTTGGATAAATAGTGTTAACCATTGCCTCAACAGAAGTAGATAGTTGTATACTATGATCAGCTTGTTATAAATCATGTAAATCGGTTTCCCGGTCAATAGTAACACTATTCACCCACCTACGGCAACCATGCACCTCCGGTTATTGACTGGGAAGCCATTAATAACTACTAGGTCATCCCGACACATTCAAATTGAAGAACTGCTTGAAAAAGTTTAAGATGGATTGGTAATTATTCTAAATAAACGTATGGTATTTAAATATACTGACATATCAATGTGTCCAGATTTTAGCAGTTTTTTATGATAAAAAGCTTATCAACGATGTCCGCCATTTTTTCAAAATGGCGAATAATTCATAACACATAAGTCGTAACAAATAAGTTATAACAAATAAGTCGTAACAAATAAGTAATAACAAATAAGTAATAACTAATAAGAAATATCTAATAAGAAATAACAAATAAGTAATAACAAATAAGTAATAACTAATAAGAAATAACTAATAAGAAATAACAAATAAGTAATAACAAATAACAAATAACAAATAAGTAATAACAAATAAGTAATAACTAATAAGAAATAACTAATAAGAAATAACAAATAAGTAATAACAAATAAGTAATAACAAATAATAAACAATAAATAAAAACAAGTAAGAAAAAACAAATAAGTAATAACAAATGGGTATAAACAAATAAGGCATAACGTGTATAACATGTTAATAATGCATTCAACTGTTTATTATAGCATGTTTAGGATGTATCCACCTATAGATACAGATACATACAACTGCATCCAACTATAGCATGTTTAGGATGTATCCACCTATAGATACAGATACATACAACTGCATCCAACTATAGAACCATGCACCTCCGGTTATTGACTGGGAAGCCATTAATAACTACTAGGTCATCCCGACACATTCAAATTGAAGAACTGCTTGAAAAAGTTTAAGATGGATTGGTAATTATTCTAAATAAACGTATGGTATTTAAATATACTCACATGCTTTATCAATGTGTCCAGATTTTGGCAGTTTTTTATGATAAAAAGCTTATCAACGATGTCCGCCATTTTTTCAAAATGGCGAATAATTCATAACGCATAAGTCGTAACAAATAAGTAATAACAAATAAGTAATAACAAATAAGTCGTAACAAATAAGTAATAACAAATAAGTAATAACAAATAAGTAATAACTAATAAGAAATAACTAATAAGTAATAACAAATATGTAATAACAAATAACAAATAAGTAATAACAAATAAGTAATAACTATAATGTTTAGGATGTATTCACCTATAGATACAGATACATACAATTGCATCCAACTATAGCATGTTTAGGATGTATCCAACTATAACATGTGTATGATGTATCCACAAGTTTATGATACATACAACTGTAGCATGTTTAGTTCCAACTATAACATGTTTAGGATGTATCCATCTATAACATGTTTAGGATGTATCCAACTATAACATGTGTATGATGTATCCACAAGTGTATGATACATACAACTGTAGCATGTTTAGTTCCAACTATAACATGTTAAGGATGTATCCATCTATAACATGTTTAGGATACATACAACTGTATCCATCTATAACATGTTTAGGATACATACAACTGTATCCATCTATAACATGTTTAGGATGTATCCATCTATAATATGTTTAGGATGTATCCACCTATAGGTACAGATACATACAACTGCATCCAACTATAGCATGTTTAGGGTGTATCAAACTATAACATGTGTATGATGTATCTACAAGTTTATGATACATACAACTGCATCCAACTGTAGCATGTTTAGTTCCAAATATAACATGTTTAGGATGTATCCATCTATAACATGTTTAGGATATATACAACTGTATCCATCTATAACAACTTTAGGATGTAGCCATCTATAACAGCCCCGGGTGGTTCCAGGGGGCTCCCGTTTGGTCACGGGGCAAATAATAGGGCCACTGCAGATCTCTTTGGAGGGGTAGGCAGAGGGGTAGAATCCCCCCCCGCCCCCCCCCCCCCCCCCCCCCCAAATTCATGTTCATTTTATCATAGGTTCCTATGATTTTTAAAAGTGCTTGGAGGATATACTCCGATGCACGGGACCGCCCAGGTCAGTGCTATGGAAAAAAATCATTTACCTCTCTGAGAGCGAACTCTCTTATCTTTCTATGCCTCAGTCAATTTGCGGTGAATAGGTTTGCGAATAGTACGTCCCCATCGGCAGTCTTGCCCAATATTAACATACCGATAAAACTCAGTGGCACTGGGGAAACTTGAACCCGGGTTGTCCGGTTTCAAGTCCACCGCGCTGTCCACTGGGCCGCACCAGCACCCGTGAAGAACATAACACATTCTAAGTGATTACGGCTTTGAAATTATAAGATAGATTGGTCAGTATGCTAAATAAACAGTAAACAATATAGTAAATAACTAACGAGATGTCCGCCATGTTTAGATGTCCGCCATGTTTTCACTAACCCGCCCTTTACAAAGTAATAAGAAATAAGTAATAACAAATAAGTAATAAGTAATAACAAATAAGTAATAACTAATAAGTCCCTCCAGGGCTTCCGTAGTAATTAGACCTATACCTAATGCAGTATTCTGAAACAGTCATGTTTCTGCTCGTGTTTTTGTTGACTGTTGTCCTTGTTTCTACATTTCCTGTTCGACTTTTATATCTAATTGTGTTGTAGTTGTTCTTCTTGCTCAAGTCGAGTATGCTAACTTAAATACATATACATGTATAAGCTGCTTTCTTATAGGATGTGCTTTTTTAAAAATATGTATTATGCATATTATCATTGTATTTATATTAAAAACTGCAGCTGCAAGACATTCTATTGAACAGGTTTAAAAGACTTCGTTCTACATGAACCTATTGAGTGTACTATATATCCTACTCTAACAAGGTTATCCGAGCATCAAGATCGTGATTTCTCACATAATTTGTATATTCCTGATGCTTTTTGTTAACAAGCCAACCATTAAAATTCTATTAAAGGAACACACGGCAATCTTGAAGTGTTTGTGTGTGTATGTGTGTGTATTTCTAAGGACTATAGTCCCTCCACCTACGACAGGCGTCCTACCTGACGATTATAGGCACAATGTCTGGACTTTTATCTGTGTGTTGTTGTGTGATGTGATGATATGTCTACTTGAAGCAGCGAACTCAATGGTTTCTTTATAGTGCTGCCACACTGGAATACCACGCTGTAGTAGACATGATACCCCCACCCACCCAGTCACATTATTCTGACACTGGTCAATCAGTCGTAGCACTACCCTTTTTTTTGCTTGCATTCGGGAGGTCGTGGGTTCGAGTCCCCTGACCGCGTCATACCAAAGACTTAAAAATGGAGTAGTCACTTGTAACCCTTGCCTGACGAGCAAATATCTTGAAGTGTTTGAAATGGGTGTCTCGATTTATATATCCGGTATCATTTTTACTTTACACTGGTTTCATTTAAATAAATCAAATTTTAAGTATTCACTATTTCGTTTTATTATACTATAAGTTTTAATATATTATTGATGAAATAATATCAAAAATGCATAATATGCAAAAACAAATGGCTTAATACAATTCTTATAATTAACATTAATGATTGAACAAATGCAATTTATGTAGAAAAACTAACGGGACGCCGCTAGTTTTTAAAAAATCAAGATTGCCATGAGTCCCTTTAAAATTGGCTAGACAAGCCTTTTTTATTGCGTTTTATTTGGTCATACAATTCGTAGAAGGGGCCCAATTACAAATTTTGAAGGGGCCAATTAAAAATTCATATTTGGTCTGGTCGGTGACACTTAAGTAAATTTAAAACAAGGAAATTATGGTAATGGATATAAGTATGCTTAAGTACATTACAATATCATCTTCAAGTGAACCCGAACTTAGTACAAACTCGGTCAATTCCGGCTACGTTCGGAATCTTGGTATTTTTTTAGATAATGCGACGGGGCGTCCGTGACCGAGTGGTTAGAGTCCCTGACTTGAAATCACTTTCCCCTCACAACTGTGAGTTCGGGCCCTCGTGGGAACAGAAATCTTATGTGAGGAAGCTATCAGGCTGTGTTTGTCAAAGAATTTGATTATTTCCCTTTTGTCCAACATAATGCCTACCAGTCAACGGCTGGATTGGACATAAGATAACATACCGTCTATCGATCGAAAACATCAACAGTAGCAGCAGCAGCAGCAACAACAAAAACAACAGTCCAGGGTCACCATTAGAACAAACTTGATAAACGGTCACAAGCCTGCATGCACAATATAAGACCTCTGGCTCCTGTATAGCTTCAGTTTGGGATCACTAGCTCAAAGCTCAAGGTCATCATGACCTCATTTGGACATACAAATTCAAAACGATAACTCCGGAAGTATGTCACATATACATTACCCTTGGTGAAAGAGGAACCCTATTACTTTTGAGGTCACACTGACCTGACAATGACCCAATCCTGAGAAATAATTTCTCCACTTTAACTTGTAAACCATTAGACCTACAATCTTGAAACTGTACATGGTAAAAGTTAAACAAGGACTTCTATTACTTTTGGGGTAAGTAAATGACACCTATTACTTTTGGGGTTAGTACATGAATATTACTTTTGGGGTTAGTAGGACAAAAGTTAAGGCCACAGTAACAAGATCATAAAACGTCGTCCGTGCTGTTATGTATATTCTGATCTGTTATACCTGTCAAATCACGCTTACACGCATACACTTTACGTTCTCACGTATTCTAAAAATTGGATGACAGACTAGTTGCCAACATATAAGCTCAAGTGACCCTCGACAAGTAAAACAGACATTCAAGATTCCTTTTAATGTAAACAATGAACACTTAAAGAGACCCTTACAATCATCATCATCAGATACGACACAAACTTCCCTTTTAGGAGGAGACTTCAAATGCCTTCTTGGTCGACATTTATAACAAGTAGAAAGAGGCCCTCGTATGCTTGAGGATAAACGGTTAAAAGTGGCTCCCAATATATGATAAAAAAAAAAGAAGAAGGAAAGTTTATTATTTCGTCATTTAATTCCATCCTCATGATACACGATTCTAATCATGTGGTACTTATACTACAAAACTTAGAATTACACACAGACATTTAAATAAATCAACTGCCAACCATGCTCAAGTAACTGGATAAACACAAAAACAAAAACATTTAAATCTTTAATGACTGAATTTATTAACGATATCAACATTATCACAATGAAAATTAAGATCCTTTTTTCTTATTGCACGAATATAAGCAACACAAAACCTGGTTATGTTCTACTAATTCTAGACTATCTATATACCCTATATTGTTCAGCAGAAGACAGTGTATATCATAAGATGTTAAACTATTAAATCATAAGATAAATATCAATGAAACATAGTTGCATGTTTAAAGCTTTCTAAAAACCGATATTATTTACGATCTGTTTAAGATCTCTTAATTGAAGGAATTATGGTAGGGAAACTCAATGTGTAAATATTTACGAAATTACATAGTTCTTATCTGTCAATCAAGCTTATGTCCAACAGAAATTTGAGCTAATTACAATACAGCAAGTACAGTTAACCTTTAACAAAAAATGGTAGTCCCACAAACAACTTTAATATACAATACACTACTCAACTTTTATAATCGGTCACCCAGGTTTTTTGAAAATAACACGAATACTAAAAACTGGAAATCACCGAAACATATACCAATATTTTATTAAGCTTATCAACAAGGTTTTAGTCCAATCAAGGCTGATTAAGTTTTATAAGTCGCTAGCGATATTTGTTAAACGACGCCCGTTAAATTTCAAATGAAAATATGAATTATTAAAAATATATAATTCTTTGAAAAGTGACCGATTATAAAAGTTGAGTAGTGCATATGGCCCTTGTTTGTGGGAACGTGACCCATGGACAATAGAGGGTGGAGCATGCAAATTAATGTAAATTCTATCCAAAGAGATTAGGGCTAGAAAATGAATGGCGATCATATCCAAAGGGCGGAGCTAGCAAATGAATGTCGATCCTATCCAAAGAGGGCGGAGCTAGAAAATGAATGTCGATCCTATCCAAAAACGGTGGAGCTAGAAATTGAATGTTCATACTGAACAACTGCGCCAGACAAACTTATAACAAATATATAAAATTATAATTATCCCAATTAAAACCTGTAAACGTCCTAACACTATTCAGTAAAATGGAAGATATGTATGATTTGTTTCATTTGACAGAGATTTCTGTTTAGAAAGTAAAAAACATGGATCTATGTGTCCGTTTTCAGTTGCATTGCAATAGTCTGATAATTAACCATTTTAACTTCATAAGCTGATAAAAGGTGCAAACTAATCTCGAAGTTATACAATAACGCCATTTAAGTAGTAATAAATGAATATTTTAAATCATATACATGTACTAACTCATATATTATGCCATTTTTTTAAAATGACAACCTATGTGATTACCCTGACTGCATGGTATCACCAAATTTTAAAATCAATTGCCACAAATCATTTTTGTGATAACCAGTTACCCTTTAAAATGAATGATTATTTCAAACATAAAATGTCAAATCATCTGAGACAATATAAACTATAACTATCACTGTCAAGTCAAACAATGGGCCATAATTCTGTAATAAATTAAGCAATCAACAATGGGTGATGTAGAGGGACATAAGGTCATCAGTTGTTATGTGTATATGAAGTTCAACCCATTCGAAACTGTTTGAGAAATACAAGTAATAAAAATATGTTATGCGGCAGGACAAAAATGTGTTACGGGATGCAACGCGATGGGACAGCGTGATTCCTATATAGCCCCCACTTCAATTTGTGGAAGCGGGGTATAATTAAGGTGGGAAAAAACATGGGCTATATGTTGTGGGATACATAATACAATTGAATTGGGGTTTTAAGGCGCACCAACACATGAAAAGGTTATATGGCGCCTAAAAGGCATGAACATGCCAGGCTCATCTTCCATGCACATCGAGATAAAAATATGGAAAATGGGCTTAGAACCTTCTCACCCTGAACGGCAGAGTTGCTGCAAATTCTATCGTAGAAACTCCATTTACGCTGGAGCCACGTTATTGATTGATGGCACCTGAAACAATGCAGGGATCATGATGAAGACCTTTAATGAACATGAACAAAAAACGATAAAATGAACATGAATATGGGGGGATTCTACCCCTCTGCCTATCCCTCCAAAGGGATGTGCAGTGGCCCTATTCTTTGCCCCGTGACCAAACGGAGCCCCCGAGAACCACACGGGGCACATAATACAAGACCTCTACAATAATGCTTATCCACTAAGCGCGACTATAATAGCCTTTGCGTCTATTGTAAACCCAAATTAGCCTGCGAGTAACTCTTTGTCTAATAAATGGTCTTAATTCAAAGAAAGAACAGTCCATTATATATATGTAGCGGGTTAAGGGTTAATAAATGAATGAATAAATGAATGAATGGTGTACAACAGTTTAGGTAATATTGGGCTGCAATAGGGAATGGTGATGAACAAAACATGACAGTGATGGTGATGGAGATGACTACTGGACAAGATTATCCTCGACTTGATCCCCACAGATTATCCTGGTCTTGATCCCCATATTATTCAGTATTCAAAACCCTGGCATTCAGTTTCCAGGCCGCTTTGGGGGTGTTCTATTTCCTGTTGTGCAAACACATTTCCGTGTGTGTATATATAAATACATTCTCTTGTATTATTTCATTACCCTCCCATAAAAGTATATATTTTCCACCTTTTTCTGTTTAAGTTCCAATCTAAAATATTCACACAAAAAAAATATTTCGGATTGTGAATTTTTTCTCTCCAATTGGGAAAAAAAACTTGCTTTTTGGCATTGGAAATGGTACAGTGTTTTGGTACCTCCTATTTAAGGGGAAAAACACTGACATTGCTATCTCAGGTTAAACAATAGTGGTTGCTCTAAGCATTTTAGTTTGGTTTATATTTTATTTTGATATTTTAGTTTAGTAGGCCAAACAAATTAAAGGGACACATAGCAATCGTGAGTTTTAGATCAAGCATTAAAATAAGCACATCGATTTATTAACCCTGTATCATTTTGACTTTATAATTGCTTGTATGTAATAAAATAAAAAAAATTGAGAAGTCTTATATTTATATTCTTTTTATTACTGGTGCAATAATCAAGTTGTTAATGCTTGATAAAATTGAATTGAATTGAATTGGATTTTAAGGAGCACCAACACATGAAAGGTTATATGGCGCCTAACAGGCATGAACATGCCAGGCTCATCTTCCATGTACATCGAGATAAAATATGGAAAATGGGCCTAGAACCTTCTCACCCTGAACTGCAAATTCTATCGTAGAAACTCCATTTACGCTGGAGCCACATTATTGTTTTTCTGCCACTGCTCTTTTGATGCGAGCGAGATAGCACCTGAAACAATGCAGGGATCATTATGAAGACCTTTAATGAACATGAACAAAAAATGATAAAATGAACATGAATTTGGGGGGATTCTACCCCTCTGCCTACCCCTCCAAAGGGATCTGCAGTGGCCGTATTCTTTGCCCCGTGACCAAACGGGGCCCCCGGCAACCACACGAGGCCCATTTACGCTGGAGCCACGTTTACTGTTTTTCTGCCACTGCTCTAGTGATATGAGCGAGATGGCACCTGAAACAATGCACGGGTCATGATGAAGACCTTTAATGAGCATGAACAAAAAATGACAAAATGAATATGAATGGGGTGTCCTACCCCTCCGCATGTGACGGTGTGTTTGCAGTGGTTGTATTCTACCCCGGCAACAACACGGGGATAAAAAATTACCGTGAACTAGTCTACTAATTGTTATTAACGATTGTGCATATGCAGGTTATGTAGAAAATTTAATGGGACGCTGCGAGTTTTGAAGAAATCAAGATTGTCATGTGTCCCTTTAAACATGATAGGGAAGTGCTGAATGTTTTCAAAATAAAAGAGGATAAAACTTTGTGTCCAGTGTACAGTGCTATCTTTGTCTTGGTAATGTTTTCTAGTCTGGTTTAATTACACACTTTCATCACATTCAGATGTACAGGGATATTACAATATTTTAATAGGTCCAGTTCTGTTCAAGTACACCAAAAAAAACGTCTTTGCGTTCAGCTTTCATTCCATTTGCATTTCATTTTTGTAACAAGTGTTTTTTCTAAACCAAACTCTGTGTTCATTTAAATGCATGAAATTGCATTCCTGAACACAACCAAATGCTGAATGGCAAAAAAATCATTTGAGTTTGTTTGTGCTGCATTTAACAATCGCAACATCTCTCACGGTCAATGCAAACAGTATCCTATATCGAACCAACCGTGTTCGTAAGGATAAAATTAGGGTTTGTCCAAATAATTCAAATGGAACTGTGTGAATTTCAGTGTTCAAGATAGTTTCAGTGTTGAGCAGTTTTAAAAAAATACATTTATCTTTGATTTTGCATTAATAAAAAAAAACACACACTCAGAATTCATTTTGCTTTAGTGCAGAATTCATGTAATGTTTATTCTGTGTGCATTCTGCGTTCATTTTGTATTTATTCTTTCTTAGTTCTGTATTCAGTCTACATTTATATGGGGTACTGGAACTGAACTGGACCTGTAACCACCAAGGCATTCAATATATAGGCGTCATTTTAATGAGTTATGCCATTTCCTGTAACAATATTATGACAAATGATGACCCAAACATCAAGTTATTTCCTTCTTCCTTGTTCAATAATGGAATGGCCCTAAGGTCAATCTTCACATAAACACGTTTAATACATGGCCTGGCTTGTGTAATGTATAATGTATAGCATATTCAAGTTTGTTATACCTATTAACTGAGTTGTAAAATCAATAATGCAATTGATATTTCTATAGTGACTAATACGTCTCATTAGGCTGGGTATTCATAAATATTGCCTATATTATACTGTATTGTTTTGTATATGTAATATTCTGTAACAATGTTATTTGTCACTTTAATAAAATAATAAAATATATACCATAATTGAACAGATTTTAAATAATTTTAGTGAGAAAAAAATACACATTTTTCCTTATTCGGTCTGAAAAAGGAATCTAAAAGAAGAAAAAAACAAAACAAAAAAAAAAACAAAAAAAACATACACTTATTTCTTAATTACTTTAAACAAAGAAAAAGAGATTCTGACATAATATATTGTATGATTAATTTCAGATTAGATTCAACATATCTAAAGCAATAATGTCTTATGTTGGTCAATTTGGATACGGAAAAGGAAAAACAGCTTTTCCTTTCCATTTTCGTTATTGAACAAGGAAAAGGAAATAAGTTTACATTCATGAAATATACTCGGTTACCTCTACTTCATGTACACCGAGAATCTCCAGTGAGTTTTCCATTTCACAAATTGAATTTAATGAAACAGGTATGGTTAATTATATAAATTTTAACAAGCTTTAGCAAGTTCCAATCAAATTTACTAAACTAATTTCATAAATATCATAGAAAACAGGGACAAATTTCAATTTTTTTTATTACGGTCTATAATTTGATCTTTTTGCAAAAATTATTTTAGTGGCGGAAAAAGTCATCATTGTCTTACTTACAGCCACGAAGACTCAAAGTGATATTACACATGTGTAATATAAGTAAATATGAATCAAATACAACAGGCATCATGTAGTACAATAACAAGACATAATTCACTTACATGGATCATGTATTACATGTATCATGTATTTCATCCTTGTCTGAAAACAGTGGAATTTCAGGAAATACTTGTAACAATATAATGTGTCCATTTCCAGTTCACAGATCTAACAACAGTCAAAGTGAATTTCATGCACCACAACGTCGTTTTAAAAAAAGTAAGTGGGGACAAAATTCGACCTCTTCCCAATTGGAAAAAAATCTATTATATAAACATATATTTTAACGAAAATGTTCCCTTAAAAAACATTCCCATGGTCGATCTCGGGCTATCGAATGCCTTTCCCCAATTTTCTTAAGAAAAGCCCTGTTAAATGAGATCATTTTTTTATAATCTACATGTACAAACAAAAGTTTAGATTCTGAATACCTGTAGGCTGGAATATAGTTAATTGTTAGTTAAACTATTCCATGTCCGTGTTATCCTTCAAAACAAGAGAGGACCGAGTCAATGTCAGAACATTAATTTGCATTTTCTTTTCCTTAAAAATCTGCAGTTAATCATGTTAATGTTAAAATAAACCAAAATACACTGTCTGCATTTCACAAATACACCGTCTGCATTTTCACAAATACATCGTGTGCATTTCACAAATACGCCGTGTGCATTTCACAAATACGCCGTGTGCATTTCACAAATACACAGTGTGCATTTCACTAATACACAGTGTGCATTTTACGCACTTTAAAAACAGCCTTAATATATTCAATTTAAATAACAGGGTATATAAATTAAACAATAAATGACTCACACCCGCGTTTATGTCTATCTATAAAAATCTGACTATAAAAATGTAACATATCTCTATTATAATAATTACTACAATGTACAGGACAGTGTATAATTTATAATATTTACATTGGAATGTCACTAAATCAGATCTGCTCTGGCACTCCTATATTACATGCATGTATGTAAGTACACAATATTTAGGCTTGAATGATCTGACTGTTCACCTCTATATTCATATTTACACAATATGTATGCTTTAATGGGACACAGGGCAATCTTGAAGTTGTTATCAAGCATTAAAATTAGCTAATTGTTTTATTAATCCAGTATCATGTTGACTTTAAAACTGCTTGCATGTAATTAAATAAAAAGTTCAAGTTTTCTTTTTTCCTTCTTATTCTTCCATATGTATTATTGGTGCAATATAACAGTTAGAAATGTGTAAAACAATTTGCCTTATACTATTCTTATAATTAATATTAATGATTGAACAATTTCAGTTGATGTAGAAAAACGGAACGCCACAGGTTTTCAAAAAATCAAGATTGTCGCGTGTTCCTTTAATAGCTTTTAATAACTTTTAAAAACTATTATTCTATAACAACATGATTACATGCAGTATGTAACAAGTGTGGACATCCGTTAATTGTGTCGTTCAAGTGTAGCATATGTCCTTAGGCCATAATAAATTAATTGCTAGATTCTCATCACCGCCCATGTTTTTTATGCCGCCCCGGAAATTTTTATTTCTTAAAACAAAATTTAAAAAAATTATATATTAAAAAAATATATATCAAAAAAATCAAAAAAAGTCCTGAAAGTATGAAACACTATTAAAAATGTGTCGAGGCCTTTTTCTATTTGTCATATAAATAAAAAAATAAAATATAAAATTCCACCCCCACCCCTATTTTGAAATAAATTTGAATGAGGAACTAGCAATTAATTTATTATGTTCTTTTTGTGAAGCTAAATACTATGTACACTGTGCAAGGGCAGATCTTGGGGGCAGGCACCACATACCACACTCCCCATTACACTGTGCAAGGACAGATCTTGGGGGCAGGCACCAAATACCACACTCCCCATTACACTGTGCAAGGGCAGCTAGATCTTGGGGGCTGGCACCAAATACCACACTCCCCATTACACTGTGCAAAGGCAGATCTTGGGGGCAGGCACCAAATACTGCACTCCCCATTACACTGTGCAATGGCAGATCTTCTGGGCAGGCACCACATACCACCCTCCCCATTACACTGTACAAGGGCAGATCTTGGGGGCATGCACCACATACCACACTCCCATTAAACTGTGCATGGGCAGGTCTTGGGGGCAGGCACCACATACCACACTCCCCATTACACTCTGCAAGGGCAGATCTTGAGGGCAGGCACCATGCATTCCCCTCAAATCTGAGATGCAATGAATATCGGTAAAGATCAATATCCATTGTCATATGGTTTGTTGCAAAAATTAACGCATCACTTTTAATTTGAAATTATGAATTTACTAAGCCACGGAGAACAAAGGTGCAGGTTCCAAATTAAATATGACCTCCTTTGCAGGTACGGATCCAGGATTCGAGCTTACCTGTGGAGCGTGATATCTCAAGCAACGGGGAAGAAGTATTCTGTGGGTTTTATTAGAAATTATAATTCTTTTTTCTTTTTTTTTTTAAATATTAAATATATCTAATGGAGATCACCATCAAGTAACAATGATATTTAATGACACAGAGTTGTCTTTCCATCATGTCCATGGGATTCAAATGTATCATATTAAATACAGGATAAGAATTTTATAGAAATTTTCTTTCTGCCCATTTTTTTTTTTAGAGGGACACACAGCAATCTTGAAGCTTGACTTAAAATCTACTTGCAAATTTATGCAAATAATTATTTATTTTTTAAATTTTTGTTCTGCATGTTCTACCTTTTAAAGCATTCAATAGATGATTGGTGCAATATGATAAACAAAAAGTATACCAAAGACAAAAAACAAGCTGCGCTGAACTATTAAAGTACAGACCCAGTTGTCTCCGCTACTTTACTGAATTCAGATGTATTAATCTTAGGAGATGTTGCGATTGTTAAATGCTGCACAAACGAATGCAAATGCATTTTCTCCATTTGTGCATTTAAACGCATGCATTAGGTTGCATTCAGGAACGAGTTTTGTGCATTTTAATGAACACAGAGTTTCATTTATAAATGCTGAATACATTCAAGAACATGCATTTTAATCTGCAATCTTGATTTTGTTAAAACTCCTGTCACCCCATCAGTTCTTCTAGATAAATGAGATATTTGATGCAAACCATTATTAATAACTGATGAGTTCAAAATGAACTGTTTCTGTATATATTACCATGTAATGTGAGTGTGTTGCATATATTAAAACCTATGATAGAATAATGAACACAAAAACGTTTATTTAAATACATGCAAGCACATTTAAAGTGAAAATTATACTTGATTGAGGTGTACTTTTAATCAGGGGCGGATCCATGATTTGAGCTTAGGTGGGGGGCCGTAAGATTTTGGTCAATTTTCTGGTCCGTCTCTAGCCTCATAAAACGGTTGCGGTAGTGCATTGGTATGGTAAAAAAGTGTGTTTTCAAATAAAAAGATTTAACAATGTGTTAATTAAACCACTCATTAGCCATTATGTGTCGATCAAGCTTAGTGAGCGAGGAAATTTTTATACTGAGGGCGTGTGACGAAATTTTTTGATAATTTATCTACAGTAACATGGACATACAAGTATGAATAAAAAAGTGCGTTTTCAAATAAAAGGATTTAACAATGTATTAATTAAACCACTCATTATATAGCCATTATGCGTCGAGCGAGCGAGAACTTTTTTTTTATACTGAGGGCGTGCATCGAAATTGTTTGATATTTTATCTACAGCAACATGGACATTCAAGTATGAATAAAAAAGTGCGTTTTCAAATAAAAGGATTTAACAATGTGTTATTTAAACCACTCATTAGCCATTATGCGTCGAGCGAGAATTTTTTTTATACTGAGGACGTGCAACGAAATTGTTGATATTTTATCTACAGTAACATGGACATACATGTATGATCCGGAATTTTAAGGGGGCCCCCCCACTGGATCCGCTTGTGTTAATGGTTGATAAATGCGTCTAGATTGCCGTGTGTCCCTTTAATGCAGTGCACAGAAATTAAGAGCTATATATATATTTATGAGATTGCAGTCTACATTACATATTTATTGAGTGGAAAGGATAGACAATGTCTGCATTTTAAGTAGAACGTTCATAAAAGGTGTCTGCCTAAGTGCTTTCAGTAATGGCAGCCATATTTATTTGTCTACAGTATATGACACTGGTCATGCTGATTCAGTAAAAACAAAGATTTTAGTTTACAATTTCAGCATTCGTCACAACTCGAACAAACTATCGTTGGCTTGTTTTGACCGCTTCACGGCTGACTGGACCGTCTGTGAACGAGTGTTGGAGCGGATAATCAGCACCGGGCTCTCCGGGTTGTCTGTGTTGTCCAGAGAAACGGTTCTCCGAGAAGAGCGAGGTGGTTCTGAATTTCGTCGTGGAATTAATGAAAGAAGAGTGTCATCACGATAGCTGAAAGTAAAAAGAAAAGTAATATCAGGGTTTTTTGTTTGTTGAAAAAAATAGGGGAATCATTATCTTAAAAGAGAGCAAAAGGATAGTGTGAATCTTTTTTGTGGGTATTACCAACATTGGTGGGTATATTTAATTAGCTGGGAAATGATTGTACAATTACGCTTTGATACTCTCCACTATAGGATCTGACAACTCTGCCTTGGAGGTCACGTCTGATCAACATTTCATCTAATCAACATTCAGGAGAATATCAACTAAATTCAAACAATGAAATCACGCGTTTCATAATGCACTTCAGATGATGTTTGAGTGAACTGAACAAACGAAAATCCACATAAAACACATATAGCCGAAAAAAGATAGTCGCCATGTGTTATTGCTGTGGATTGCACGATAAATTCAAAGAAATGCACTAAATGGCATGTTTTACATCAAGAATACGATGTAAATCATTTTGAAAACATTTGGAACATTCTATTTGTATATAAAAAATATATATTCTACCGAGATTATTGCGACATTAGGTTTTGTATATAGTATGTCTTACCTAATTTATCTGGTCCATTTAGCTCAGGCGATGGCGAAGTCGGTTATTGCGACTATTATTATTACCCACTAGTGTAATTTTAGTATGGGTTACAAATCGGTAACTGCTATTGAATTCCATAGTGAATTTGATTGTGAATTTGAACAATCTTGGTTTTATTCAGTTAATATTCAATAATGGTTGTTGTGTTATGTTTGTCATTGCAATTATTTGTGCTTTTTAAGCTAAATAATAATTGTGCTAAATAACTGTCCTTTTCAATACGAGCATAGACTGCTCCACAGCGGTTGACTGAAATGCGACATGTGCAGTGAAGCAGTCTATACCGAGCAATTTTGTAGGCTGAAATCTGACTGGCTAATCGTAAGGTCAATCTGACGTGACCTCCAATGCAGTGTTGTCAGATCCTTAGTGTGCCTTAATAGCATAGTAGCGTGATAAAGTGTCTGATTTTAATTAGATCGGCCTTAGATATGTTTCAGAACTGCTCATTATATCATGAAGATGCGAAACAGAAGTTGAAAAGGGAACCACATGTTAATAGAATAATTACCATTTCATTCCATATCAACATAATTCAGTCATTAATTGTTATTTTGCATGCTTTTAATTACATTATTAAGACATGGTAAATAATTACATGGCATCAGTTTACACCTACAAGGCAATGAATACATATTATTATTCCATGCATGTAGTTAAATCATGTTAAATAGTGTAAAATAGGATATTTTGTTTATAATACATAATGTCTGCAAACAAATTTAAACTGTATAAGAACAAACTAAAAGAATAAAAAATGCAGTTTATATAGACATGCAACTTTAAAAGCATAAAGAAATATTAGCCAAAAAAAAGCATATACCCAGCTTAGTAAGAATTATTATTTTCCTAGACCCAATTTCTAAGCAAAAACATTCCATAACCTGAAGCTAGACTCAACTCGAATGAAGTTATGGTAATTTCACCTCTCGTCATGTACATGTACCTAAGCGTTCTCCACTGGGAACATCACATAAATTTCTAACATAGAATCAAACGTAATTGTTTTAAAAAGGCATTTTATTAAGCCCTGCATGGCCTAACTATTAATGATGTACTGGCGATTGACTGATAAAAAGTAATGTACTGATGATCAAGTGATGTACCGATGATAGCGATGATAATAAGTGATGTACCGATGATCGATTGATTATAAGTGATGTACCAATGATCGATTGATTATAAGTGATGTACCTATGATCGGTTGATTATTAGTGATGTACCGATGATCGATTGATTATTAGAGATGTACCGATGATGATGATCATAAGTGATGTACCGATAATAGATGATAAAGTGATATATGCAGCTGATGGTTGCAACTGATGATTACCAGTGGTACAACAACCATGCATGCATATACGTCACTAAACTAGCTACTTATATATTTAAATTAACCAGTCACAAGAACAGCAATCTCATTAAAATCAGACCCTTTATCATGCTATGATATCCTATGCTACTAAGGATCTGACAACACTGTATTGGAGGTCACGTCTGATTGACCTTATGATTAGCCAATCAGATTTCAGCCTATAAAATTGCTCAGTATAGACTGCTTCGCGTTTCATCGGTATTGAAAGAGACTAAGTCATCGGTATTGAAAGAGACTAAGTCTGTATATATAATTGCATTGACAAATATAACATACCAACCATTATTGAATATTTCAAAATGTTGTTTGAAAACGATGGTTTGATGGCATTTAATAGCAGTACAATTTTTTTTACCAATTCGTTGGATTGAACCCACACTAAAATTACACTCACTGGCATTAGTCGAGTTCTGAGCTAAGCGGGTCAGATGTACTAACACTCACTATTTAGAATATCTAATAATAGTTTCGATGGAATATTGATTTTCAAAACACACATGACAGCGCCCATGGTTTTCTTTGTATCTTGATGTTAAACATGCCATTTAGTGCATAATCCTTAAATTTATCGTGCAATCCACAGCAATAACACACGAAGACTATCTTTATTCGGATATAGATCTATGCATTTTATGTGGAATTTCGTTTGTTCGGTTCACTCAAACGTCATCGGAAGTGCATATGAAATGCGCAATTTCATTGGCTGAATTTAGTTGATCTTCTCATGAATACTGATTAGATGAAAGGTCGATCTGACGTGACCTCTAAGGCAGTGTTGTCAGATCATATACCGGAGAGTATCAAAGTGTAATTAGGATATGATTTTAATTTAGACTGTATGAACAGACACAAGTAATGAAATGGACAGAACCCTAAGCAACTAAATTAAACTTAAATGTGTATGCGCCTTAATTATCATACAATTTTATTCAAACAATATTGAACAGACAGAGAGTTTAATTGTAGCATAAAAGACAGATTATGCAACCTTAATACAGGAATGTTAAATTTTCATGACTAATTGCTTATGTGTAGTGACAGTTGGTCACCATTGATCATGGCAGCATTGATTGGTAAGCAAAGGTTTAGTATGTAGCTGATGATTTACTGAGAATGTCAACCAATCATAATAAAGGACAGTACATTTAAAGCTGAACTTATGATATACCTAAGACTTAACCCGTAGCCTGCTATGAATGTCTAATGGACTGTCCTTTCTTTAAATTTAGACCATTCCATTTATGTTACAAAGGGGTGTTTTGGAGAAATGACTGATGAGCAGTCAGACATTGTAAACCCTGGGTTTACAATGGACGCAAAGGCTATTATAGTCGTGCTTAGCGGGTTAAGGATTAAGTGAGTTAAGGCTATTGTAGTCTCCTAAGGGTTAAAGCAGTCTGCGAAATTAACTTTTGGACTTGGTTGTCCGAACAAAAATTGGTTGCCCGAAAGTAAAAGTGGTTGCCCGAAATGTTTCTTTTAAAACCTGAAAGGTTTATTACTCTAATGATATATGTAAACAAAGCAAAACATGATGTCTAAACAATATTTATTCATAATTCTTTCTAAATTAGCATATTGATGATGTTTATTTTATTTTCATTGGATGGAATAATTCACGAACTGTTTGTGTATAATTGTAATTTTCCGTTGCACTATCGATCGTATCTCTTCGCCAATTTTCGTACCCGGTAAATGTGGATTCCCGAGTGACGTAATCCGACGAGGCAGTTCCGATTGGTTGCTCTATACAAAATAAAGAATTCGGCAAAATCCTATCAGAAAAGAGGTCGTGACGTGTGTGACCTTCACCATAGAGGGATACAATTAATTGATCAATTCCTCATAGCGTTTATACCGGTGTCACAGTAATTTTCTCAACATCAATGAAAAAGCCTAAATCGTGTTTCCTGTTTGACTTTTATACTTATTTTGATTGACAAATATCTATGCGCTTTCAGAAATTTTGGTAGTCCGATCGGACAATGAAAGTGTGAACACGTGGTTGTCCTGTTCGTAAATTAGTTGTCCCGGACAACCGCTAATTTCGCAGACTGTTAAAGTAAACTTAAATATAACACAAAGCTCCAGCATTTGGTTATCTAGCTAGCTCCACTGATTACAGCACACAGTACAGACATGTTGGAATAGACAGAATATGTAAGGAATGTAACGACAGCAGTGTAGAAGATGAAATGACCATATGTGTATTGACAATTATGCATGTTACGGTGGGGAAAATAAAATACTATGGCTGTTGGAATTGTTTAAAGAGTATATATATAAAAAAAGAATGACCAAAAGCCATAAATGATTATTAAAGATTCCGGTATTTTACATGCTTGTTTATGTTATTATAAATTTTTACAATTTATAATATAAAAACATTTCATCAGAGGATTTTTAATTTACAAATGAACTGTGTTGTAACAAAAAACATCCACATGTAAACTATAACATACATATTTTTTTAAGAACCAGGTAAGGCCAAGAAATGAAGCTGACCTCACATCCCACCTAACTTCTCCAAACTTGTTTCAACACCATTTTCAACCGGTTGCTCACATGTATCTCTTATTCATCTCCTTTCTCCTAATACTCCTATAATTTGCATGGCCATTAAAAAATGTTTGAAATGAGCTAAGAAAGTGTTTTCCCATGTCAAGTGTTTGTTCTAAAAAATAGGCAGAGCCCTGGTCACAATTCCGAATTATTTGACCTGCCATGGGAACTTGGGAAGAATACAGTATATAACTATGTATACATTTAGTTTTTTAAAAGATTACCAAAAGTTCATGAATATCAACTTAGATTAAAACAACATCAGTTTAAGTGATTAATGTAAAACAATATAAGTTTTGCATTGCGTCCTCGATTTAATGTCATTGTCAACACAAATATGGTGAAAATGAGAAACAAACATGGCATACATTACGTGGTCCGAGTATTAACTTTCATACCCCATCCAACCCCTTCTACAAGAAGCAAAAACGGGGTTGGCTGGGGTATGAAATAAAACCTAATTTCAGCTTAAACAGTTTGCATATTGTAAAATAAAAACATTTATTACGTAATTTTAAACAGATTATGGTATTTTTTCATTAAGAAATGTTTTTAAACATGTTTTATTGTCGAAATATTTATTATAAAATCCTACTAATATAAGCTTTCCCATCGTTTAATGGAATTAAGGCGGGACCACGTAATGATTATATGAACTGCATGTGCACAAGAACATTATGTGCAAGGCGCTCGTCAGCTTTTAGGGGACTGGGGGGCCCTCAGGAAGGGAAATTTTGCGTTGTTTTCATATCAAAGAAACACAAATTAGTGTTGTTGTTTTTTATTATTTAAGTGGTTTACCATTCCAAATTGCAAATTGTATGCTGTTTTCCTGTTTTGGAGTTAAAAAAATTCTAATACATATTTTTTTTTAAGAGGGAATTTTTCACAGGAAAAGGGGGAAAAATATATACATTTAGGGGAGGGGAATGGGGCCGAATTTCGGCCCCAAAAATGGCGAAACGAGTGCCCTGATGTGACATGATATTGATTGTATGAGAACATTGTTGCAAGAGAAGATACTGCAGGAGAAGTTGTCGCAAAAGAACAAGTTAAACATGGTAAATAATTCCCTGAGAACATGTTTGCAGGAATCTTAATAAACAATAATGTGTCAGCTATAAGCAAGCCATCTTACCATACTAAGCTAGCTTGGAACTGAAATTACATTTTACAGTTGTTAATAATTTTTAGATCAATGTGATTTGAATAATTAATGTTTTATAAATGCTATGTTGCGAATGAGCTGAAAATCCATGATCGATCATCAGAATATTTAACCGACCGATGATCGATCATTAATCGATTAAACATGGCTGCTAAATTATAACACAAGTGTAACCCTTTTTCAGACTATAATAAAGAAAAGAAACACATTTTGAGTATGTTCTGGTAATAAAGCAGCTGAATGAAACTGACCATCATTTACTTGAAGTATAAGCTGTGATACCCCTAGAGATATCATATGTGATTACTGGTACGAATTGTTGCAAAACTGTAACATTTTAGTGAATGAAATAATTTAAGCCAATATTTTTCAACAGCTGAGTAAATTTAAATTCGATCATGAAAAATTGTAATTGATTAATCAAACTAAAGGCTTAACTGATCGATGATCAATCAAATTGATGAATCAGAACAACACTACACATAGACCCAGTTGATATGTATTCAACTCCAAAAGGGAAACAGTCTCAGGGTCAGATTTTACAACATCCTGAAAAACCTGCATCTTCCCCCACCCATACTCCTTTTAACCCTTAACCTGCTAAGCATGATTATAATAGCCTTTGTGACCATTGCAAACCCAGATCAGCCTGTGAGTGACTTGCTGATCAGGGTATACAATAGGGTTTACAATGTCTGGCTGCTGTCATCAGTCATTTTCCCCAAAACACCCTTTGTCACATAAATGGAATGGTCCTAATTCAAAGAAAGAACATTCCATTATATATATGTAGGGGGTTAATGCTTAATGCTCAGGGTACCAAAAACAACAATGAAAACAAATTTTCCCAAAACACGCTGATATTTCCAGAAAACTTTATGTTTTAAACTAGAAGGACACGATCGACCTTCAAGTCGAACCCTATTGTGAAGTAGGCCAGGTTTCTATTTGACCAACACCAATGCCAATACCAGGACATACTCATTCCTTCTACATGTATACTTTTAGTTTAATTATTGTCAGTAAATATGGGGGATGCATGTCATAGCGGAGACCGGATGTGACATAAATTTCGTTCAAAGTAGGTCACAGCAGCCCGAAATTTTGCACATATGTTAGATGCATATAAGGAAAAGGAATACTGTGATGAAGTTTGGTGAAAATCCTGTAGCGACATATATCAAAAGTATGTCACTCAAAATTGTGTAAAGATGTTGGATCCATTATAAAGAACATTCTGGTAGAGTTAGGTGAAAATCATGCAAGTAACAAGAAGATAATAATAATGAAAATCTGACGCACATACAGCACATACACCCGGACGGCATTGTGACAGTTAAGTCGATATCTGTTAACGGGCTCGACAAAAAGTGAAGATATTCAGAAAAGCTGTAAATTAACTAAAAATATCATTTTATTGGAAATAACTAAACATTGATACTTGTATTATTAAGAACTATTGGGGTTCGCTATCATATACCAAGTTTAACCAAGCCCTCCTCCCCACACCCCGAAATCATTGTCCCTGTATTGTTTTAAGGGCAACTTGAGTCCGGGTGGTAGAAAACGAAACAATGATCGGGGCTCCAGCAAAAAATGGAACGTTTACAAGAGAATTTGCAGCAACTCGGCAGTTCTGCAGGTGAGGTTATTGGCCCATTCTGCATATTTTTATCAAGCTGAAAATGGAGAGTGAGTCTGGATTGTTGGCGACATATATATTAACCATTTTTTGGTACGCTGTAAAATCCCAATTCAACTCAACTCATTATCACCTGCATGGCGTGACTATTTTCAGGGCCTTTATACCAGTTTTGGGGAAGGGGCCTATTGGCCTAAATTGGGGGGAAAAATCCATGAATGGGGAATGAAATGTCCAGAGCTAAGTTTGAAAAATGGGGAAAACTGCATGATTTTGAAAGAAATTTGGTTAGGGAAGGGGCCTAAATATACAGGCTGAAAAAGGCCCTGATTTACAAGATTTTTGTTACAGTTTCTTAATAGTAATAGTACCTTCTGACCACATGACAATCACATCTTTAAATTGTTCGATATCTACATGTATCATTAAGAATGACTTGCAAATGTAGAGAAACAATAATGAGCTGGTGAGTTTCAAACAATAATCAAGACTGCATAATGTTCCTTTATGACACCGGCTGGCTATATTTAAATGCCAATGTTTTTGAAGTTTTATATAAATAGGTTATTGTGAAGTTATATTGCAAAACAAATTGGGACACTGCGTTAAAACAAGAGTGCTTGTAAACGGCAAGGTTAAGTTCCAGGTGAAACCTTTTTTAAAGGGAAGTAATTCAAAAAATATTAATCAGATAGCTATCAGGGCCTTTAGTTTATAAGATGTATTCACCGGATTATGCTGAAGATGTGTTCCATTGTTGTACACCAAATACACCAAATACTTTGAAAGTTATTAGCCACAATCACTTGTAAAATGAATGAATGAATGGTGTTTTACGGCAAGTCGACACATAAATAGGTCATATTGCGCGTAAAAACATGAAGGAATGAAGTAGTAATTTAAATTAAAACTAATGTAAATTAACGCATAAAGATAAAACTATCTACAAATAAGGGAAATGATGGTAGCAACATAAACTATGTATATATGTAAATCAACCAATGCCTGCCAACGGGCTTGTAAACAAGTTAATATATAGAGGAAAATATTATATTGATTTATAAAGTCTGATTCTTTAAGGAAATCTAATACAAGACTAAAAATCTATAGTATCAAATAACTCTAAATTAACCAGAGACTTGTGGGTCTTTATCAAATGTACTCACTGGATCATGCTGAAGATGCGTACAAAGTTTCATTGTTGTAGACCTTATACGTTGAAAGTTATATTAAACCACAATCATTAAAGGGGCTGATGCACTATTTTCAAACAACATTTATTTTAAAGGGCTCTTAAATATAAAACATTTGAAAAAAGCTGAAACAAATATCAAAATGCCATGAAAAATAAAGGAGATAATGACCTATTGAAAATTTGAACGATGATGTCATCGCGCCTTTTTACCATAATATATATAAGGAATAGTGAAAAAATGTCTTTTAAAGCAAAAGAAAATCACTGCAAAAGAAAAATAAGCAAAAAAATTATACATTTTACATCTGTATATTTAGTTTTTAATCAATTTGCAGTGATTTCTTTGCTTTAAAATGTGTTTTGTCTATATGCCATTCATAGTAAAAAGGTGCGATGACATCATCGTTCTAAGATGGTCGCCTCCATTTATGTTCTTTGAAAAAATTTCAATCGGTCATATCTTCTTTATTTTTATGGCATTTTGATATTTCTTTCAGCTTTATTCAAGTTTTTCGGAGCCCGTTTAAATAAATCGTGTTTGAAAATAGTGCATCAACCCCTTTAACATAATATGTCCCTGAAAGGCATATAAAAATAAAGATTGCGGAGAACTGTTCCTTTAACTTATAAGGCACCAGTTTACATAGGGAAGCTTTGACAACAGAGATATGTGCATGACATGAATAGATAAGTGACATGGTTAGATATACATACAGATATGTGTATTTTTAACCACACGTCCAGTCAGTGACATCATGCACTTTATCTGAGTATGACTCATAACATCACGCACTTACTACATGTACTAATTTATAATAATAATAATAATAATCTACTTGAGTGTAGATAATTAGAAGATAATTGGCAACAAAAGGCTTGGTCAGTATATATTGTCTATTTGGGATTTCACTTTGCTTTTAACAACATAAACAATACCACCATATCTGGGGTTTAACTTGATTTAACAATACCACCGTATCTACATGTCTACATGTATTTGGGATTTAACTTGCTTTAACAATACCACATGTACCATGCAATATACATGTATCACGGTTTGTCGTTCAATTGTAAACACTAAATTCACGAGCCCAAATTAATTACAATTAATCTTCAAACCCTGATGTATTAAACGATAATTCACTGTTTCTTAAATATACATGTAAGTGGTATGTTAGTGATGTAATAGTGTTCCTAATTATACCTTTTAGGTAAACAATTCCCAATTGGTCATTTTATCAATGAAAAAAAATCCCAATTTGGTCATTTTTACGATAGGAATTTTCCAAATTTACAAGTGTCCTTTTTCCCACAATACCTAGAAAAAGCCCTGGATAATCAGAAATGATGATGGGGATGTGGCATGGTGATAATCGCAAATAATCATGGGGATGTTGCATGGTGATAATCACAAATGGGAGATGCTGCATGATGATAATCACAAATGATGAAAGGGATGTGGCATGGTGATAATCACAAATAATCATGGGGATGTTAAAAGCCCTGGATAATCAGAAATGATGATGGGGATGTGGCATGGTGATAATCACAAATAATCATGGGGATGTTGCATGGTGATAATCACAAATGGGAGATGCTGCATGATGATAATCACAAATGATGATGGGGATGTGGCATGGTGATAATCACAAATAATCATGGGGATGTTGCATGGTGATAATCACTAATGGGGGATGTTGCATGGTGATGACCACAAATGATGATGTGGATGTTGCATGGTGATAATCACAAATGGGGGATGTTGCATGGCGATAATCACAAATGATGATGTGGATGTTGCATGGTGATAATCACAAATTGTATGTTGTTTAACAGCTCATCAACACAGTAGAGGTTATTTAGGGCCGCCCCAGAGAGAGGGGAAGGATACATAGGAACCCGGGAACCGTGCCCTACTCTTATTAGCGAATAGATTCCTATGGTACTTTAACATGCTTGGAGGATAGACCAATACACGGGACCGCCCGGTTTACGTCCACATCTGACGGACAAGGCTGAGGGAAAGTGTCTTGCCCAAGAACTGATAATCACAAATGGGGGATGTTGCATGGAGATTATCACAAATGGCAGATGTTGCATGGTGATAATCACAAATGATGATGGGGATGTTGCATGATGATAATCACAAATGGGGGATGTTGCATGGTGATAATCACAAATAGGGGATGTTGCATGGTGATAATCACAAATGGGTGATGTTGCATGGTGATAATCACAAATGGGTGATGTTGCATGGTGATAATCACAAATGATGATGCGGATGTTGCATGGTGATAATCACAAATGATGATGGGGATGTTGCATGATGATAATCACAAATGGGGGATGTTACATGGTGATAATCACAAATGATGATGGGGATGTTGCATGATGATAATCACAAATGGGGGATGTTACATAATGATAAGCACAAATGAAGATGGGGATGTTGCATGGTGATAATCACAAATGGGGGATGTTGCATGGTGATAATCACAAATGGGGGATGTTGCATGGTGATAATCACAAATGGGGGATGTTGCATTGTGATAAGCACAAATGGGTGATGTTGCATGGTGATAATCAACAATGATGATGGGGATGTTGCATGGTGATAAGCACAAAGTGGGGATGTTGCATGGTGATAATCACAAATGGGGGATGTTGCATGGTGATAATCACAAATGGGGGATGTTGCATGGTGATAATCACAAATGATGATGGGGATGTTGCATGATGATGAGCACAAATGATGATGAGGATGTTGCATGGTGATAATCACAAATGATGATGGGGATGTTGCATGGTGATAAGCACAAATGATGATGGGGATGTTGCATGGTGATAATCACAAATGGGGGATGTTGCATGGTGATAATCACAAATGATGATGGGGATGTTGCATGATGATGAGCACAAATGATGATGAGGATGTTGCATGGTGATAATCACAAATGATGATGGGGATGTTGCATGGTGATAAGCACAAATGATGATGGGGATGTTGCATGGTGATAATCACAAATGGTGATGGGGATATTGCATGGTGATAATCACAAATCGGGGATGTTGCATGGTGATAATCACAAATGATGATGGGGATGTTGCATGGTGATAATCACAAATGATGATGGGGATGTTGCATGGTGATAATTACAAATGATGATGGGGATGTTGCATGGTGATAATCACAAATGATGATGGGGATGTTGCATGGTGATAATCACAAATGATGATGGGGATATTGCATGGTGATAATCACAAATCGGGGATGTTGCATGGTGATAATCACAAATGATGATGGGGATGTTGCATGGTGATAATCACAAATGATGATGGGGATGTTGCATGGTGATAATCACAAATGGTGATGGGGATATTGCATGGTGATAATCACAAATCGGGGATGTTGCATGGTGATAATCACAAATGATGATGGGGATGTTGCATGGTGATAATCACAAATGATGATGGGGATGTTGCATGGTGATAATTACAAATGATGATGGGGATGTTGCATGGTGATAATCACAAATGATGATGGGGATGTTGCATGGTGATAATCACAAATGGTGATGGGGATATTGCATGGTGATAATCACAAATCGGGGATGTTGCATGGTGATAATCACAAATGATGATGGGGATGTTGCATGGTGATAATCACAAATGGTGATGGGGATATTGCATGGTGATAATCACAAATCGGGGATGTTGCATGGTGATAATCACAAATGATGATGGAGATGTTGCATGGTGATAATCACAAATGGGGGATGTTGCATGGTGATAATCACAAATGATGATGGGGATGTTGCATGGTGATAATCACAAATGATGATGGGGATGTTGCATGGTGATAATTACAAATTGAGAATGTTTCATGGTGATAATCACAAATGATGATGGGGATGTTGCATGGTGATAATCACAAATGATGATGGGGATGTTGCATGGTGATAATTACAAATTGAGAATGTTGCATGGTGATAATCACAAATGATGATTGGGATGTTGCATGGTGATAATCACAAATGATGATGGGGATGTTGCATGGTGATAATTACAAATGAGGGATGTTGCATGGTAATAATCACAAATGATGATGGAGATGTTGCATGGTGATAATCACAAATGATGATGTGGATGTTGCATGATGATAATCACAAATGGTGGATGTTGCATGGTGATAATCACAAATGATGATTGGGATGTTGCATGGTGATAATCACAAATGATGATGGGGATGTTGCATGGTGATAATCTCAAATGGGGGATGTTGCATGGTGATAATCACAAATGATGATGGGGATGTTGCATGGTAATAATCACAAATGATGATGGAGATGTTGCATGGTGATAATCACAAATGATGATGGAGATGTTGCATGGTGATTATCACAAATGAAGATGGGGATGTTGCATGGTGATAATCACAAATGGTGATGGAGATGTTGCATGGTGATAATCACAAATGATGATGGAGATGTTGCATGGTGATAATCACAAATGATGAAGGAGATGTTGCATGGTGATTATCACAAATGAAGATGGGGATGTTGCATGGTGATAACCACAAATGATGATGCGGATGTTGCATGGTGATAATCACAAATGGGGGACGTGCATGATGATAATCACAAAGGGGCGATGTTGCATGGCGATAACCACAAATGGGGGATGTTGCATGGTAATAACCACAAATGATGTTGCGGATGTTGCTTCAACATTGCTTTTGGTGTTTAAAATGGCGTTTGTATCAAACAGCCGACAAAAAGGCCATCAATTTTGTGACGCGGGAATTTGGTTATCAATATTGATAGACTACATGTATTTTTTAATGCATTTTGTACGCATTAATTGTTTTTGTAATGCGTTTTTGGTGAATAGGCTTAATTATGCAGGTATGTGTCATTATGCAGGTATGTGTCATTATGCAGGTATACGTCATTATGCAGGTATGCGTCATTATGCAGGTATGCGTCATATGCAGGTATGTGTCATTATGCAGGTATGTGTCATTATGCAGGTATGTGTCTTTATGCAGGTATGTGTCATTATGCAGGTATACATCATTATGCAGGTATGCGTCATTATGCAGGTATGCGTCATTATGCAGGTATGCGTCATTATGCAGGTATGTGTCTTTATGCAGGTATGTGTCATTATGCAGGTATGTGTCATTATGCAGGTATGCGTCATATGCAGGTATGTGTCATTATGCAGGTATGTGTCATTATGCAGGTATGTGTCATTATGCAGGTATGTGTCATTATGCAGGTATACGTCATTATGCAGGTATACGTCATTATGCAGGTATGCGTCATATGCAGGTATGTGTCATTATGCAGGTATGTGTCATTATGCAGGTATACGTCATTATGCAGGTATGTGTCATTATGCAGGAATACATCATTATGCAGGTATGCGTCATTATGCAGGTATGCGTCATTATGCAGGTATGTGTCTTTATGCAGGTATGTGTCATTATGCAGGTATGTGTCTTTATGCAGGTATGTGTCATTATGCAGGTATGTGTCATTATGCAGGTATGTATGTATCATTATGCAGGTATGTGTTTTTATGCAGGTATGTGTCATTATGCTGGTATGTGTCATAATGCCGGTATGTCTGATCAATAATGATCATAGCAATGAATTGAATTGAATTGGGATTTTAAGGCGCATCAACACATGAAAAGGTTATATGGCACCTAACAGGCATGAACATGCAGCTCATCTTCCATGTACATCGAGATAAAATATGGAAAATGGGCCTAGAACCTTCTCACCCTGAACTGCAGAGTTGCTGCAAATTCTATTGTAGAAACTCCATTTACGCTGGAGCCACGTTATTGTTTTTCTGCCACTGCTCTTTTGATGCGAGCGAGATAGCACCTGAAACAATGCAGGGATCATGATGAAGACCTTTAATGAACATGAACAAAAAATTATAAAATGAACATGAATTTGGGGGGATTCTACCCCTCTGCCAACCCCTCCACGTGTGCAGAGGGATCTGCAGTGGCCCTATTCTTTGCCCCGTGACCAAACGGGGGCCCCTGGGAACCACACGGGGCGATTATAGAAATGACAAGTTTGACTAAATTTTATTTTACAGTATCTCGACTATACATGCTCAACTAGGAAAAAGCAAATGTAAAATGTTAGTTCCTCATTATATGTATAGTATTACTCTAGAATTCACAGTCACATCATGTAGGCACAAACAATCTTTACCATTACAGTGCTTGGCATGGGGAACTCCGACTCGTAAGTGCAGGGTTCGACACTAACTTTTTTAAACGGGTAGTCCGGAGGACTAGTGCCTTTAAAAATCTAGTTGTCCTCCTGAGAACTAGATGGTCCTCCCAAAAAACGATGTATTTAGCAACAAAAAAACAGGTGTATAACAGGAGACAAACTTCAAAGGGAACAGTGCCAAAACCCCTTTTCGTCTTGAAGATACCAACTGAAATCGTAAATCTTTATTATTTTTTTCGGTTTCTCCCCAGGCAGGCTTTCATCAGATTTAGATGCATTTTCAACCCTAACCAACTTGACACATGTTAACCGAATGCAATATTATTCTGGTCTTCGTTTCATTTTTACTGAAAAATACAAATTATTCGACAATTACCCCAAATATATTTTTCAGTCATACCCGCATTGAGTAACAAAACACAAAATCATTACCTAATCCATAGACATAGATAAGTTATTTCTCTCGTCTATAAAGCAATCACAAACTCGCTTTATACCAAACACATTTCTTTATTTCATAATTAGCCGTCAGTAAAACACGCCTTAGAAGTTTGCGCTTTTGCTTATTGACGACCGCCGCAGAGATTCTTTACAACTGTGCCGATGTCAATCATATAATTATAACCGCCTTTTAAATTTAATTATCGCAGGAGAAATCAGTTTCAAATTATCTCGTCGAATCATAACCCCGCCCTTGCGCAGTAGTTTGTAGTATGTTTTTTAATTATTCATCAAACGGAAAAATAAGGCGGCTTTGATTGGTTTACTTAAATAGAATGCGCACATGATCTAATCACGTGATCGCCTAACGAGCAAACATGGCGGTTATATTCACATCTTGCCTCAGGCAAACCGATAATGATCGATAATTAGGCTATTGCCCTGATTAGATAAGAGTTGGGTTGTTATTTAATGATAATGGGAATAATAAGGTACTTGTGAAACACGTGCTGATTGTGTATTTTAGAGAGTTTTGTTAATTATGCGGTTAATCACATTTGAAATTGCTGAAATTGACCCGAAAATGATGTTCGCCCCACATGGATAGAAAAGCAAAAAAATCATAGCGAAGTTTTATGCGACTTCGCCTAATCGAGTGACCCCGGCCCTATATTAGGAATGTGTATTTTATGGCCGTAATATCTATAATGGGGCTCGAAAAATTACTAGTCCGACGGACTAGCCAACTTTCACGTTAAGGTAGTCCTCCTGAAAAACAGGTGGGCACAGGACTAGCGGAATAGCGTTAGTGTCGAACCCTGAAGTGTTCTGCAGCAATTGGAAGGTTGACTTCCGAGAGCAATGATTGTACCTACAATGGCAAAACCCAGATTTGTGCATAATTATTATCTATACTACTCCAAGCACCAAAGCTTTTTCGCCTTTTACCCCAAATACTGCTGTATTTTGTAGTGTCATGTGCAAAAATACAAATTCAATGTTTTCCCTACTTTTTCCTCAAATCAGACGGTGAGGAATTTAAAAAAATGGCGAACTTATTCATGTAAATTTCTAACGATCACCAATTTTAACCATTTAATCATTAATCATAACTAAATGGCACGCGCTTGTTTAGACACAAGAAGGCAGATTTAGTAGAAGCGCGAACGTGTAAACAGGCATGGTTTCCTAGAAGCGCTCCTTCCCTAATTGTTAAAATTCCACTTCATAGCCTCTAACTAATTCTTTGACAATAAAATAATAAATTTCACATAAATTTATTGTAAATCACAACTAATTGTTTGAGTTTTATGCTGTTGGTTAAACCATGAGCCACCATAAAATGCTGAATTGAAATCTTGTTGGGTGCAGTAGGAGAGATACACATGTATCTACATGTACATGTAGCAGTAATCTAAGGTAAAATGTATACAGACTGCGGGACTCATAACTGGCAAGTAAATAACTGAAGGTTCTACCAACAAAAGGAAGCAAGCCACCACCAAATTCACTTGGTTATAATATGTGCCACCACAGTGTGACTATAAATAGTACCTGATGTAATAAAACTAAAAACGGTCAAAGTTCAAGGTCAACACTCTGTTTCTTTCTCAATGATATAGAAGGGCGTGTCTAGTGAATGATATCTCGGGGGTGACGGAACATGCTTACTGTAAATACATGTATATAAGAATATCAGTTGCGGATTCAGAATTTCTGGTTGGGAAGGTCTCAAAGTAACATTTTACTGTTTTCAAAGGGCCTTTAATAACTCGGCTGCTTTGACTTAAGGCAGAGCAGAGCGTGTTACAGTTATCAAGTTACAAAAATAATGTTACTTAAATTAATAAATCGCAGAATGTCAACCACCCTTCCTGAATTCGCTCCTTTACATGTATATAAGCAAAACTCAAAAAGCAAATCAAAAAAGATACATTTATCATGTTAAAGGGACACACGACAATCTTGATTTCTGCTAAACTTGTGGGGTCCTGTTAGTTTTCGACAAAATGTGCATAACCGCAAATCATCATTAATCATCATTAAAAAAATTTATTTCCAAGTTTGAAAAGCTAGGTCAAAGAAAATTGTTTTTGCATATATAACTAACTGTAGATTATATTGCACAAATTTAAACTACATGTAAGACAGAATATTAAAGAAACAAGAGGCCCAAGAGGGCCTGTGAACGCTCTACTGGCTGTTATACCATTGATGAATCGAGTCGTACTACATGGTGTCTAGAGTGTACACAAGGTTTTTCAAGTATTTGACCTAGTGACCTAGTTTTTGACCCCATGGGACCCATTTTCGAACTTGACCAAAATATAATTAAGACAACATTTCGACAAAGTTTCATCAAGATCGGGTCAGAAATATGGCCCCTAGAGTGTACTAGTGACCTAGTTTTTGACCCTGTGTGACCCTGTGTGACCCATTTTCGAACTTTAGCAAGCTATAATTAAGACAAACATTCTGACAAAGTTGCATCAAGCTCGGGTCAAAAATATGGCCTCTAGAGTGTACACAAGGTTTTTCCAATATACGACCTAGTGACCTAGTTTTTGACCCCACATGACCCATTTTCGAACTTGACCGAGATTTCATTGAGACAAACAATTAAGATAAACATTCTGACAAAGTTGCATCAAGCTCTGGTCAAAAATATGGCCTCTATAGTGTACACAAGGTTTTTCCAATATTTGACCTAGTGACCTAGTTTTTAACTTCATGTGACCCATTTTCGAACTTGATCAAGATATCATTAAGATAAACAATTTGACAAAGTTTCATCAAGATTGGGTAACAAATATGACCTCTAGAGTGTACACAAGTTTTTTCAAGTATTTGACCTAGTGACCTAGTTTTTGACCCCACATAACCCATTTTTGAACTTGACCGAGATTTCATTAAGACAAACATTCTGACAAAGTTTCATCAAGATCAGGTCAAAAATATGGCCTCTAGAGTGACACACGGTTTTTCCAAAGTTTGACCTAGTGACCTAGTTTTTAACACCATGTGACCCATTTTTGAACTTGACCAAGATATAATTAAGACAAACATTTTGACAAAGTTTCATCAAGATTGGGTCAAAAATACGGCTTCTAGAGCGTACACAAGGTTTTTCAAGTATTTGACCTAGTGACGTAGTTTTTAAACCCATGTGACCCATTTTCAAACTTGACCAAGATATAATGAAGTCAAACATTCTGACAAAGTTGCATCAAGCTCGGGTCAAAAATATGGCCTTTAGAGTGTACACAAGGTTTTTCCAATATTTGACCTAGTGACCTAGTTTTTGACCCCACATGACCGATTTTCGAACTTGACCGAGATTTCAAACATTCTGACAAAGTTTCATGATGATTGCATCAGAAATGTGGCCTCTAGAGTGTACACAAGCAAAAGTTAACGGACGGACGGACGGACGACGGATGACGGAAGACGGACAACACACCATCCCATAAGCTCTACTGGCCAAGGCCCTTGGCCAGTAGAGCTAAAAATCAAAAAAATCCAAACTTTATATATACAAAGATTATTTAAGATCGATTATAGGGAAATCCTTAACGAGATGGTAAACGAGTGGTTCTTTTCACGAACGAACGTACTCGAGTGAGTGAAAAAACAACACACGCCTACCATCGAGTGAAGAATTTCAATATAATCGATCACAACAGTTAAATAATCTATTTATTACATTTTTAATCAGTATGTATGATTTTAAACAGAATGTTTTACTTTATTTAGCGTTATCGGCGGATGACATCGACGTCACCAACACGTTACTGACGTCATAACTGAACGTCGCAGTTAGTTATTCTTGTGTTCGGAGTTAGTTATTAATATTTAGGGATTATGAATATTATTTCACTGAGAAATCCCAGTCTTTCACCTACAGAAATGTAATAAAAAAAATATAATTATACCCTTTTGATTCGTCATTAAATGTGGCTGCCAGCGGCCATCTTTGTTTACATAGATTTATATAGTAAAAAGTTGTAGCGACTACTCCTGAAACTACTTGAACGGTTTTATAACGTTATCATCAAATGTTATATCAAGCCAGTTTGAATTAAAAATAATACTGGATGATTGATTTAATAAACTGAGGTGCTAATTTAATTGTGTGGTAACTATTTGAAGATTGCCTTGTGTCCCCTTAGCATTCCTTCTCAAAAACTGAAAAATACATGGCAACAAATAAATCATAAATGCAGATAATACTAGTATTGAAGGTCATTAAGAATTTCTGCTCTCTTTTTATTTTTTGCATCTCATTAATTCCATAAAAATTCCATAAAAGCTTTAGGACACAGTTATTACGGCAATTTTGATTTTTTTAAAAATGAATGGCGTACCTTTAGTTTATCTACAAAAGTTGCATTTAATCAGACATTAATAATAATTATAAGAATAGTATAAAGCAAGTAGTTTTTGCATATTATTAACAGTTAAAATTTTGCTTATACATGTATTGCATCATTTTAAATTTTTATTTAATTACTGAAGATTGGCAAGCAGGTTTAAAGTCAAAATGATACTGCATAAATAAATTGAGTCGCTTATTTCAATGGTTGTTAAACACTTCAAGATTGCCGTGTGTCCCTTTAATAAACTCCTATTTTTTTATCACACATTGCAATGACCAAAGAAACATAATTTCAGGGTTATCCAAAACTAGAAATTATAAGGTGACAGTGCATCCGTTATTTTGCGGGTTTTTTATGCCATATTGACAGCGACACCCGGATGTTGGCGGAGAGGTAAGAGAGGTAATGGCGGAGAGTTACCTCCCCTATACGGTTTGGTCAATACGCTTGAGGCGCTTGATTTATTGTTGAAGACTGGATGACAAGCATCTGCGCGATATTATTTTAACTACATGTAACCACAGAGTACCAAATCGATCTAGATTCAGGTTACGTTATGGCGATTGTTGCGTCAATTCATACAGTTGCGCAGGCACATTTTCGTCCAGATGAATTACTGGTAAAAGCCCTTTGTGTTCTACACCAAGTTTGCTGAATTTATTATGTTTTTTTTTTGTTTTTTACTTTTTTTTTTTAAAGTGACGCCTAACGATTTTTAGGTGCTGGCGCGTTTTGCATGGGGGTATGTGCCTATAGCGTGGCGTCCCTCCATCATATAAGTGCTCTTGGAGAACCCTGAATTTATAACATGTTGTAAGATGTAAACTATTTCTTACCATATCTATATATTTATATTTATCACAATATATAATGCGCTGTGTCTGGTAGTATAATAATTAATGTCATGACCTGAGTGTAATAAATATGCAAATGAAGGTGGCATTTCTGTTCAGCTCTGTGTGAAATCATCATTGCTTGTTGATTTTGATTTCCGTAACGTTTACAAATACCTGATTATGAAAATCGACAAGGCAGTTTGGATTGCTCTGTTGCATACATCATCATAATGTAAGACAACAATATATATACAGACAGCTCAGATCTTACATTCATGCCTGAATTGAATTGAATTGGGTTTAAGGCGCACCAACACATGAAAGGTTATGTGGCGCCTAACAGGCATGAACATGCCAGGCTCATCCTCCATGTACATCGAGATAAAATATGGAAAATGGGCCTAGAACCTTCTCACCCTGAACTGCAGAGTTGCTACAAATTCTATCGTAGAAACTCCGTTTATGCTGGAGCCACGTTTATTGTTTTTCTGCCACTGCTCTTTTGATGTGAGTGAGATGGCTCCTGAAACAATACAGGGATCATGATGAAGACCTTTAATGAACATGAACAAAAAATGATAAAATGAACATGAATTTGGTGGGATTCTACCCCTCTGCCTACCCCTTCAAAGGGATCTGCAGTGGCCCTATTCTTTGCCCCGTGAGAACCACACGGGGCTATTTAAAATTGAAGTTGTTCAAACTTGTTAGTAAAAACTGATATGATGCCTGTCATAGCATCAGTGTATTAGCCAGCCAACCGTGCAGCCATCTTTTGCATGGCAGTTTTTGAAATATCGCGGCCAATATTTGGAGTAGTGGGTGGGGTAAACAATTTTTTGTTTTTTTGGTGTTTTTTTTGCTAAACAACACTTCCAAACTCTTACTTTCTCAATACTGTTATGTTTTGTATACATTTATAGAAGAAATATGATCTAAAATGCACCTTTTTCACCTTTATCTGTGAAAATAAATTACCCCAGAGAGACCCACTTGTCGTGAATTGGCACGTAACACATGTTAGCAAATTATTTTGCACACCCTGTTTGCATATTTAATAATAGCACACCCATGCAGTTCTTGAATTTCTGCCTAATACACTGCATAGCATCATGTGATTTTTTCCAGCTTGATTAATTAATTCAATATTAACAGGCACACATATTATCCCCTATATATAGATAACCTTGCATTTAAAGATGAATGGTCACCCTTTTTGTAGTATTATCAATTAACAAATTTAACTCTTAAACATCATATGACCATTTCTTGATAAGTCTCGGAGAGAAACATATATTGAAAACCGCTACTAAGTTGTATGTAAAAATAGTATTATTTGCATGACGTAGATACTACTTTTACCACTGCGTGACTGCACGTAGAAATGAGGTAAATCTGAATTGTATAGCAGCACAACTATTGACAGATAATTGATAAATACATTTACCTGTGGATTAATTTACCTGTTTAAAAGTGTTTTCTACGTCATCAAATGAAATATTATTCTCGCTTTTCAGATATTGCGATGTGTGAATTGTGAATATCTATTGTTGTGTATTGATTTCGATAAACATACCGTATTGTTTCTAATTAGCGCCCCCGGGGGCGTGACATTTTCTGGAAGTGGGAGCTTATTTGAACGCTTTTCGTAAGCCAGTACACATTTTAATTTCCTTATATAATGCTAAAAATAAGCGAGACAAAAGTCCCTGTGCCGTAACTCATTACCAGTAGTTTACTAAGTCGAAAACATCACTATTGGAAATCATACGGTAGTTTGTTAAAAACGACTTTGTTTTGACTACTATAGGTAGTGTTGACCACACGTTGTAACTGACACTTTGATTGATAGGTAGAATCGATAGTTTCGTCGTTTCTAAGGTGTCCTTGCAGTATGAGGTAATAAATGTACATTACACATTTTCTAACTCGCTTAATTCCAGCTCATTTTATGATTTACCGTAAACATGGATACGTATGGTCGGGGAAAAAGCAAGGGGCATTATCTCTACATCATTTAAAATTAAATTAAATTCATAAGTGTGAGTATACTGTTTCTTGGATTTTAACCACTTTTCTTGGATATTAACCACTTTTACACCTCAAGATAAGATAAAAAAAATTAAAGTTAGGCGGTGGGGGGTGGGGTTTATTAGAGGGGGAGCGCTAATTAGAAACAATACGGTAAACATGTTCATGAAACAAAACATGGCAGGAGAACTTAAAGGAGCTATCCCGCCAAATAACGGCAAAATTACACTACAAAACCAGTTATCAAAACTCTATCCAGGTGTTCAGGTCATATAATAATGTTTATTATATAACCTATAAATAGACGCGTTTTCATTGGCTAAAAAGTAATTTTTTAGAAAAAATATCTAGCGATATTGACCTGTTTTTTTGATATTGACCTGTTTTTTTGATATTGACCTGTTTTATATAAAAAAAAAATTGATATTGACCTGTTTTATATAATTGTAAATTGAGGGTTATATAATAAAACAGTTATGGACTTTTCAGCTGTTATACATGATGTTGATATGTACCAAAAAATCATTATTGACCTCGGCTATCGCCTCGGTCAATAATGATTTTTTTGGTGCATATCACATCATGTACAGGGCTTTCCCCAGGATTTTTTTAAGGAGTGGTGGCATTTTTTGCGTACAAAGGGGGATGGGTGTGGGAAAGGGGGTGGTACCCCCTTCCCGCGTCAATTTTTTTTTTTAATGGCAGTTGAAAAGAAGAGATTTGGCGTATATCTGGTATCAGAAAGAATGAATGAAATAATAAAAAAACATATTTTATTATATTTTTATTTCAAAATCTTTTAATAAAAAATGCTATTCTAATACCAAATGCAATTGGTGGCAACCTTAATTATTTAATAAAGAAAAAATTATATCATTACAAAATCTTCACTGAACTTCAATAAGCAAACTGACGATTTCTCTTTAAAGTTCCCGAAAATATCGATTAATTAGCGTAACTATCAAGATAAAAAAATCAGTTAAATATGCTAACTTAATTACTTGATTGAGTTATTATTAAATAATTACAAAATATCTACCTCATTCATTATACTTACCGACAAAGCTGACGATTAAAACATTGATTAGTGTTCGTAAATTTATCCTACTAATACACGATAAACGTACGTTCAATTAAATTATCCATAAACCCGTCATTTAGCCCCATGCGTTACAAATACCAATCAACGATACTGCTCTCCTTTAATCATGACCAATTTGGGCAATAAACCAAATTTAATTAGCGGCACTCACTCCCCTAATCATCTTTTGTTTACTTAACACTAAGCATATAACCTGCCATACATAACACAAGCCCTGTGTATTGAGTACCACGTGACCGCCTTTACTGCATCAACACGCGTCATAGCTTCAGGCAGTTTACACACAGCCAGGTAATCAGCTGTTCAGTGAGGGAAAATTGTATATTGATAGGATTAAGGGATCGCGGCAAGGGATTTAAAGCATCGCGGCTACATTAAGGCGTGGCGGTAAGTCACTTTCTGAGTTGAAGGCATCGCGGCACCGCCACGCCATAAATGGCTGGGGAAAGCCCTGATGTATAACAGCTGAAAAGTCCATAATTGTATAATATTTGCCACTTAAAAGTAAAGATTTATTAACGGGTTCTTTAAAGGGACACTGTCCGTAAGAAAGCAGATATTGAGCATAACCAAATAACCGTCTGACTTTTATTCAGTGAAATGTATACATGAAAACATGAGCATAGGTCTACCCTAAGAAGTCTGTACTAATACATTCGTGAGTTTGAAAAAAAAGCTTTAATTATTATTTGTAAATAAAGTGGGACCCACCATATTTACCTTTTCTGCGATCACGTGACTTCCATTAGCGCATGAGGTTTTCACTATTGCGTTTTATGTATAGCCCGGTTAGCTCAGTCAGGAGCGATGTCGACTTACTTTACGCTCACACTCACTATTATTACCACGAGGTAATTTTAGTTTAGGCTGCGAGTTCAAACGCCCGAAGCGGTTACTCTTTTTTTTGTACCGCGATTGAATTCCGTCAAACAATCTTGCTTTTAATTAGTAAATATTCAATAATGTTTGGTGTGTAATGTTTGCGAACATAATTAGTGTGTGTTTTATAAGCTAAAAGTTACAGACATTGTCCCTTTAAATACCCCTGATTGAATATGCGTAAAATGAAAACAACTCTGAATCCGATGCTCCAGTTTTGGGTTTTAGCCTGGCTGGTTAAAGCCGTTTATATTGCGTCAATGTAGTTTGGTTCTCAAAATATCTAAGTTAAAGATATATCTTGTCATCAGTAGGTATAGAAATGTACATATTTTGTAAAAATTGGCTGTAATTGGCAGGATAGCTACTTTAATTTTACCCCCTGAAATAGCTTATAGGGCCATATAAAAAATATGTGTGGTTCAGGTAACCCAACCGACCCTATTTTAAGGGGCCGACCCTAAAACGTTTTATGCAAAAATTAAAAATAAAAAAATAAAAAAAAATTGTTGATAAGGCCAAATAAAATTATACCTGTGTTTACTGTAACATTGCTGAAAAAATTGGGTAGGTAGGTAGGCATTTTATTTTATTTTATTATTTTATTTTTTGACGAAGTTAATTTAAGGTGTCGATGAGCTTTGATGAATGGGAAAATGTGGTATTTTAAAAACCACAATAGATAACAATATGAAATTGTGTATGTGTTATTGTTTCCCAAAAGGCATGGCAACAACTGGCTCTTTTCCCAATCACTTGCAATTATTGCAAAGGGGTAAAACAGTTTAATTTATTTTTCGCAAGTCCGGAAGAGGGTCAGTTCCAAAACAGCAGGACAATGAGCACATGAGCAGGCCGTGATAGCGTGAACATAATTATTACATACATACATTTATTTATTTTTTCAATAAAAAAAAAAGGAATCTGGGGTGTTTTCAGCGGGTCGGTCGGGTTACAATAAACTCAGGTATAATTTTATTTGGCCTAATGCAAAAAAATCGCACTCAAGGTATAGTAATTTAACATATTAAATTCATTATCAGAATGAGAAAAAAAGGCTACCTACCCCATTTTTTTGGCCAGTGTTACCTGAACCACACATATTATTTTGTTTGGCCTAGGGTTGCTTTTACATGCAGAAGTACAACAACTAGAACTTGGTGTACGAAAGTTATTAAACAGTGTGTAATCTACTGATTACTGAAGGCACTCCAGGCTTATCAACAGTCAGGGGTGTAAACTGATTAAGTTTTTTCAAAAATAACTTAATCACTTACACCCCTGACTTCATACTGATAAATGGCCCAATTTAATGCCATGTTGTGACGAGCAGGTAGATTGCACACTAATTAACAGGTAAATGAAAACAACAACACAAGAGATAATTAACTTGCAACTTCAAGCAGTAAAACAATGGTTTTGTATACTGTATTTCCGCTATCAGTAGCGCCTTCCCTAATAAAAGCGCCCCCACCAATTTTAAGAAACATTACCTTCTTTGAAAATCCAAAAACTTTTTAAAAAACACAAAACTTTCGTCTTTAATGCTAAATGGATTTGATTACAGGGAGTGTTTTACTACGACACTGGCTTGGACTATCACATAAATTAAACTGTATAGCGCTGTCATCAGTTTTACCTATTATGATTAAAAGGTGACAGAGTTATACTCCGTATACAGTCGGGTTAAGTTTTAGTCAGTGCCAGTGTCGTAGCAAAAGATTGTCTTATAGTAAACAATTGGGTAAGATATCGGGAAATATTGAAAAATTTGAACCATAATAAGAGCGCCCCTTTGAACTTTGCATAGCGCCCGGGCGCTACTAATAGGGGAACTACGGTATATATGTGTAACCCATGAGAGATGGGTTTGAGAGAACAGTTAATCTTTTTTTTAAAACAGCCCAAATCATGACTGAAATGGTCAACTTGGCTGAAAGCTAACGATCTTTAATGAAATCCTGGCTACGAGTGGGCTGTACCAAGTTTCAAATAAATGAATGCATTTTTTTCAATTAAACTGCACCCATTTATTCAGGGTCTTCTGTAGGCCATTAAGGCATAGTCAGGCACCATTACTCCAGGGTTCGAATTTAACTTTAATTTAATTTCTTACTTACAATTTTTTGCAAGTGGCAATATTTTCTACTCGGATGAAAAATGAACTTGCAAAATGTTATCAACTTTTATTTTACCAAAACATAGCAGTGACCACACGTGGCCGATTCACTAGAGTTACCTTCCTCAGCACATGGTGCTGGCTGATTGTCTAAGACAGTCAGCAATTTATCGCTAGTCTTCTTTTTTTCGCTTGTTGACTTGGAAAAAATCAGAAAATCGCTTCATTATTGATTCACCTATCCGCAAAACGCTTGCCTTTTGACTAGAACAGCGATTACGATAACGTCTAAAATGCAGGCCGGGCCGTATGATACCGCACGTTGTACTGAATGACTTATTTCCCTATTTTCGAACAGATATTGTTATGATTTCAATCTTATTGATTGCTTCAAATAGATTTGATACAATGTGTTTTTATTTTAAAAATGAAAGTGTCTAACTAACAGTTCTTCGGTTAATTTTTACGGAAAAACTTATAAAGCCAAGTTACTGGCTACATAACCGTCCAAAGCCAAGTTACTGGCTACATAACCGTCCCTCCACTGATGTCACTAAGTACCTGCTGGAGATCTTTTTTCACAAATCATTTTGACCAGTTATATATTCTATGTATTTATAGAGCTTCGGTTTATTTACAGCATTTCGGGGAAAGCCAGTATGTTTCACGAAAATTAACAAAATGAATTAATCACTGGTATATTTCCTATTGCGCCCGCTCGGCCTAGACAAGTGTAGTCAGTGCGCCATGTGTGTTTTAATTTACGTAAATAAAACACGGTACATCTCCTGATATTTTTTACTCGCCAAATTTTGCGAGTACATGAAAAAGTAACTTGCATTCTGCCAAACTAACTCGCAATTTGCGAGTATACATGTATGCGAGCTTAAATTCGAACCCTGTACTCCACTACTCCTCAGTTTTGCCACTTCTCCTTAAATTCTTGCCACTTAGCTTATCAAAATTGACCATGCTTCCAATTACAAACTGTACTTTTTTTGTTATTTAATAAAAAAAAAAGAAGAAAAAAAACAATGTGTAAGAAAAGCCATTAAGTCTCAGGGGTTTTTTTTGGCTGTTTTTATAGCCGAAATTCGGTCATATTCCCAATGCCAAAACATACCTTTTTTTCCCAATTAAGAGGAAAAAATTCCCAATTTTATTTTTTTTTTTTTTTTTTTAAGTGTCCCAATCCAATGATTGGGGTTCAAAAGCTTATAAATGCTTCTGTTTATCTTGGTGTACAAAAAACAGTATTAAAGATATAATTATGAAAGGAAAGCTTTACTTTATATTTTTCCGAATTTTATTAAAAATCGCGCTACAATTCCCAATTTTATGAAAAATCGCGCTAAAATTCCCAATTCCAGGGGTACGGGTCATGTTCCCAAAATCATGAAAAAAATCCCTGATACTGTCTCTAAAGTAAGTATACCAACCAAATGACATAATATCTGAATTTCCATCAAAAAATTATTTCTTAGTTTATTTTTGCAATCTAATGAATACCCCCCTCCATAACCATCCCTATGTTTGAAATAACATTACTCCTTAAAATATTCCTGTGGAAGACTGAATGTTCATCCATGGTTACAACATGTATTGTACGGTATATAAAATAAACCTCAAACTGAAATAATACATATTAAGCTACATGACAGTATACAATATTACCATAATTATATGTAGATAGTCATACTATTTTAACATCAGGGCCCAGGAAAATTTGTTTCTATGTAATATTTGAATAGTCAAATTGATAAATTGTTAAAGAAGTTTTATATAACTCTGAATCGTCCTGCATCAATGTGCATTTGTCATGACAAGCAGACGAGTGTAATTTTCGTGCCCTGAACATGTATTACTTTCTTACATGTCTATATATTCTTAATTTAAACTGAAAAAATACAGCATTTAGGTCTCACCTGGATGTTTGCTCTAGTTTGTCAACCTTTGTTTTCAAATCAGCAATACTGGAATCATATTTACTGAAGAAGTCCATACCCCCACTTGGGCCTCCATTCGAAACAATATTAGTGTCATTTGTGCTCATACTCCCTGTAGCACCATTTTTTTTACTCTGACAAGCTCCTGTAGGACTTTGATCATCTGACGCTCCTGAAAGACCATGATGATTCTGCCTTGGACTGGAAGCAGCTCCGGTATTTGATTGTACTTCACTGTTTGACCTTGACCTGACCTCATCCGAGGTCAGCAACTCCCAATCATCTTGCACTAGATGGCTGTTCTCGCTCGTGACTGGTACATACAAGTGTTCTCGTAAAAATAAACTGTCATTTGTCCACAATTTGTTCTCACGCTTTATTTGTTCAACCTGAAAAAATTATCAAAATTGTGCACAGTTAAAAAAAAGACGTCTGATGGCTTTTTGGGATATCAACTCATGGATAGTCGACGTGATCTACAAAGGTGTAGATCAAACAATATGACCGACACAGATTCTTTTAAAACTACATGATCTACACAGTGCTCCAAATCGATCATGACAGTGTAGAATAGATTTTATAGAAATGACACCCTTTTTATCCTGCGTTTAAGACTCACTCCTGAATCCGCTGTAAAAAAATAACTAATTACTTTTTACTCATCTCCCTCTCAAACGACCATCTTTCACATCATATTTTAATCTCACTAACATGCACAAATGCTCATGAATTCCAACATGTTTTTTAGAAGCGAGTTATTTGTTTAAACTTATTTAGAATTTTAGACATGTTAGATAGAATAATTACAAAGATATAATACAATTCATGCAAGGATTTACCCCAATTTTCGAGAAATATTTCCCACTAGCTGGATGTTTTGGAACTTCTAATTACTTTTTTTTATCGACTATTTAAGTACTATGTATTCGGCGCTTAAAGCTGCATGAGTAAGCGCTCATTGACACAGGACGAGTAGAAATTCAGATAAATTCTTTAACAATTTATCAATTTGACCATTCAAATATTTCGTAGGACGAGTAACTCAGTAATACATGTTCCTGCCCTGAAGTGACTACGTCAGAAAAATTTATAAAACAGTCAGTTAGTAGTGTCAACGTCATGTAATCTATATGTTTATTTGTTCTGTTGATAAACTTTGTAAACATTATGGCAAATAAATCCTCAAGATTGTATACCGGTATCCTAACAATCAACATGATCAAGAGATTTCAATAATTTATTTTCTAGTTTGTAAAACTTCATTTGTAATTCTTCAGTGTCAATAACAAATTGTGCTTCAAAATTCAAATGCAAAGGAACTGCATGATGCATGGTGAAAAAAATAGCTGAAATAATTTAATTACGTTTTTTCTGTGATTTTTTCAACACAGGATTTTTGCTCCTCATTAAAATACGTCCCAAATTTAAACAAAATTGTGCTAACCGTAATGCACTCGTTTGTTTATGTGGACGTATTTTCACTTGCGATGAAAATCCCGATTTGAAAAACTCATGGTAATTCATAACTTTCACATGACATCATCAAAATAATTTTAACCAATCAGTGATCAATAAAATAAAATACCTCCACATTCTGGTAGGGGGTAAATCGGTGTTTATCGTTGGTGCTCAACTGACTTTAGCCCTTTAAAAACTAGTTTGTAGTGATTCATATAATTATATTAAAAGCTTTATTTTTTGTGTACATCTATGTATCTTCTTCTGGTAATGTCTGATTTTAAAACACCAATATGGATACATTTAATTTAAATCATGGTCTAATATTTTCATTTTTCATACATATATAGAGATTGAAGATAAAGTCCAAGTAAACCCCTTTATTTCACCTACTGAATATCCCAACCTACTGGAAGTTGACCAGATGCGAAAGTTATGAATTAAACTCCATATCAGTTGTCAACTCTTATCTGAGCTTAGGCATTCAAATACATGTATAATATAGCAATCTGATGGCTTATAATCGGACCGGAAAATAAAATATTTAGACACTCAGTGGGTTTGAACTCTGGACCCCTTGCATGTGAAGCGGACGCTCTACCGATATCGCCATAAAAGCTAGCTTTGAGTCGAGACAGTAGTAACGCACTTATAAACCTATCTATTTGCAAACCCCACAACTGAGTCCTGTTCATCATTGACCTTCCCCTTGAACTGAATGGCGTTGTTTCTAATACAGATATGTATGCAGACGATACTACCATTTACGAAATAAACGAATCCAACGATATAATAAAAATAAATCTACAGAAAGCTCTTGATATTTTGAAAGTCTGGTGCTTGCATAATGGTATGGTATTAAATGCGTCAATTTTTTTTTTTTAATAATTATGTTCACGCTATCACGGCCGACTCATGTGCTCATTGTCTTGCTGTTGGAACTGACTCTCTTCCGGACTTGCGAAAAATAAATTAAACTGTTTTACCCCTTTGCAATAATTGCAAGTGATTGGGAAAAGAGCCAGTTGTTGCCATGCCTTTTGGGAAACAATAACACATACACAATTTCATATTGTTATCTATTGTAGTTTTTAAAATACCACATTTTCCCATTCATTAAAGCTCATCGCCACCTTAAATTAACTTTGCCAAAAAATAAAATAAAAACAAGAGGTCAATGACCTTGAAGCTCTACTGATTGATTTTGATTTCAGGAAGTAGTCGCTACAGACTTGTTTTTTGAAAAATTATTTTTAGCCGTGGCGGCCATCTTGAATTTCCGGCCGACCTGAAATTTTGCTAGGATCAATTAGACATCAAGAGCAACACTCCTGTGAAGTTTCATGAAAATCCGTCAAGTAGTTTCACAGGAATAGTCGCTACAAGTTTTCATTATATAACTCTATGTAAACAAAGATGGCCGCTGACAGCCATGTTTAACGTCGAATCAAAATAATGTTTGACTCTGATAACCATCATGTCATGCTGATCATTTTACAAAAAGTCCCATATCAATATCACTTATAGTTTTCAAGACGTATGCGCTACAAACTTCTTTTTTAAAAAATCTAATTTTAGCTATGGCGGCCATCTTGAATTTCTGGCCGACCTGAAATTTTGCTAGGATCAATTAAACATAAGAGCAACATTCCTGTAAAGTTTCATGAAAATCTGCCAAGTAGTTTCAAAGGATTAGTCGCTACAAGTTTTTACTATATAACTCTATGTAAACAAAATGGCCGCTGGCAGCCATGTTTAACGTTGAATCAAAACAATTTTTGACAAGGACCAACATCATGTCATGCTGATCATTTTACAAAAAGTCCAATATGAATATCACTTATAGTCTTCAAGTAGTAGTCGCTACAAACTTGTATTTTGAAAATCTATTTTTAGCTATGGCAGCCATCTTGAATTTCCGGGCGACCTAAAATTTTGCTAGGATCAATTAGAGATCAAGAGCAACATTCCTGTGAAGTTTCATTAAAATCCGTCAAGTAGTTTCAGAATAATGTTTGACTCTGATCATTTTACAAAAAGTCCCATATCAATATCACTTACAGTTTTCAAGACGTAGTCGCTACAAACTTCTTTTTTAAAAATCTATTTTTAGCTATGGCGGCCATCTTGAATTTCTGGCCGATCTGAAATTTTGCTAGGATCAATTAGACATTAAGAGCAACATTCCTGTAAAGTTTCATGAAAATCTGTCAAGTAGTTTCAAAGGAGTAGTCGCTACAAGTTTTTACATGAAAATCCGTCAAGGCAGCCATCTTGAATTTCCGGGCGACCTAAAATTTTGCTAGGATCAATTAGACATCAAGAGCAACATTCCTGTGAAGTTTCATTAAAATCCGTCAAGTTTCAGAGGAGTAGTCGCTACAAGTTTTCATTATATTACTCTATGTAAACAAAGATGGCCGCTGGCAGCCATGTTTAACGTCAAATCAAAAAGAATTTCGACAAGGACCAACATCATGTCATACTGATCATTTTAGAAAAAGTCCCATATCAATATCTCTTATAGTTTTCAAGAAGTAGTCGCTACAAACTTATTTATTTTAAATCTATTTTTAGCTGTGGCGGCCATCTTGAATTTTCGGCCGACCTGAAATGTTTCTAGGATCAACTAGACATCAAGAGCAACATTCCTGTGAAGTTTCATGAACATCCGTCAAGTAGTTTCAGAGGAGTAGTCGCTACAAGTTTTTACTATATAACTCTATGTAACCAAAGATGGCCACTGGCAGCCATGTTTAACGTCGAATCAAAATAATTTTCGACAAGGATCAACATCATGTCATGCTGATCATTTTAGAAAAAGTCCCATATCAATATATCACTTATAGTTTTCAAGAAGTAGTCGCTACAAACTTATTTTTTAAAATTCTATTTTTAGCTGTGACGGCCATCTTGAATTTCTGGCAGATCTGAAATTTTGCTAGGATCAATAAGACATCAAGAGCAACATTCCTGTAAAGTTTCATGACAATCCGCCAAGTAGTTTCAGAGGAGTAGTCGATACAAGTTTTTACTATATAACTCTATGTAAACAAAGATGGCCGCTGGCAGCCATGTTTAACGTTGAATCAAAACGATTTTTGACAAGGATCAACATCATGTCATGCTGATCATTTTAGAAAAAGTCCCATATCAATATCACTTATAGTTTTCAAGAAGTAGTCTCTACAAACTTGTATTTTAAAACTCTATTTTTAGCTTTGGCGGCCATCTTGGATTTCACATCAACATGAATTTTTGCTAGGATCAACTAGACTTTATGGGCAACATTTCTGTAAAGTTTCATGAATATCCATCCAGTAGTTTCAGAGGAGTTGTCGCTACAAATAAAAGTTTACGGACAGACAGACAGACGGACAACGGACGCCGCACCACGGCATAAACTCTGCTGATCTCTGATGAATAAATATTGTGAAGACATCATGTTTTGCTTTGTTTACATATATCATTAGAGTAATAAAGCCTTCAGGTTTTAAAAGAAACATTTCGGGCAACCACTTTTCCTTTCGGGCAACCAATTTTTGTTGAAATGGTTGCCCGAAGGACAACCAAGTCCAAAAGTTAATTTCGCAGACTGCTGATATGAACCAATTCAGCTTCCGAGGTGGTACCAGGGGCAAGAGTGTCCCCACTGACACAGCTTCACATCATCACTTGACATCTTATGTATCTTGCCTTTCTGTATCTTGTATTTGTTATAGAGGGCCCCAAGGAAGATTAGGGTTATCTAATTGGGTTACCCTCGATAAATAAATACTTTCATTCATTCATTACAGTCTGCACATTTAAAGTTTAAACTGAAACTGAAAGTATGAAGAATAAAATAAATATAAAAAAAAGGATAAATTAACCCGATCTACATAAACTACTTTTTTTACGACAATTTGTAGATACGTGCCTGCTTTTGGGCTAATGGAAAAAGTGGATATTTTGCTTACACCAAGATTTATTAGAATGATCATATGTTTACAAAAAATATTATACCATCTGTCAACAAGACAAACATACCGTTGCACCGTATTTCAGGGCTATACCCATCAGCGTATCCACTCTTGAAACCATATGCTTTACATATTTTGTAAACTTAGGGGTTGGTTTTGTTGTGGATCCGTATGACGTGTGATTTTTTGCAATATTTCCAAAAAATCCTTGTCTTTCCGACATTTTGAACACTTCTGTGTCACGTGATAAAGTCAGAAGTATTCCAATCGATTCACATCCGGTAAAGGGCTCATTTCCGGCAATCTGAAAAAACAACAAATTTTGTTCGGTGTCAACTAAAATAGGAACATGAGTTCATATCAACTGTACAGAAACACGACACTTGGTCACACGCTTCAAGAAAGTCTTGACGAACTAATTCAGGTGACTTCTAGGATGTATAATTGTGTCGTAGATGCATAATTTTTTAACTTCATCCGTTATACAAAATACGTTGTTGTTTTACAGTATTGCTTATATTTGCTATTATTATATTCGGTTCAAAAGCTCATCTGAGCTTATGTTGTCTCATTATATATATTGACAACTCGAAATAAAGCTTAGACATGTTCGATACATTCACGAATCTATTGAATAGGGCTCAATCTCAATGATAGTATGTTCTAAAAAAAACGGTCGATGATGTTCATTATATGTATATTATGTCTTAAGAGTTGGTTACACAAATTATATATGATGTCACTGATTTAGCAAATATGGCCAAGATATCCCTATTTGAATCTGTTTCAAGCAAGGAGTGAGGGCCGGGATTGAAGGGTTGGGGGAAGGAAACCATGAGGACAGTTAATCCGAGCCTTCTCTGACCTTACCAGCCCTTTTTACGATTTTTGATATTTCATCTGGCTGTGTACGGTCAGAGGAACTCCTATAGTAAAAACACGGGGATCTCCTCTCCCTCGCGGGTGAGGAACTACCCTCTTGGTTTTAAATCAATATATCTATGTAAGTATTCATTGTATTAACATTTCAAGCATATAAACCGATTATCAATATATTTATTTACCTATCTGAACCGAAATATTTGTTTTATTGACCTTAATAAAGTTGTAACGGTCAACCGTTTCAGACGAAGTGAAAAAATATTACATTTCCAACATTTGTTATTATTCAGGTCAAATGTCACGTGATCGTGACCGGTGCGCCGATAAATATTTCCCGCAAAATTAAAAAAAATCAAAATTGCGACAAACTTTTCCTTTTGGCACTAGCAATACTCTGAACAACATTCAATTGTTTATTTTTAAAGTTTAGACCCTAACTATGCCCCGAGAAGAGTTTGTTCCACTCCAAAAATCCCTCGATGCTGTCAGTTGATAGTGGACTTATTTGATGAGGGGAATATAAATGCCTTTACCTCTCGCGAGAATATCACGGGAATTTAATTAATATGCAAAATGACAATATGGCGGATATAGTAAATAAAAGTGTACTTCAAAACATAAATGTTTTATTGTGTCACTACCATCGATAAAGGTGCAGTTTTATCATTGCAACTTGGTATAATAAACATTAATCGGTCGATCTGTTGAGCTAAATTATCGTAAAAAATCGACCTGACACCGCAAACATTGTTGAAAGTGCATGACTGCATTTTTAGTAATCCCCCGGTTTTCACTATAGGAGTTCCTCTGACCCTATAGAGCCGCAAAAAAAATAAAAAAAATAAAAAAGGCTTTTAGGGTCAGAGAAGTCTCGGATTAGAGGACAGTATACTGCTGTGGAATAAAATGTCACACAATATTTCCATACTCCATCAAACAGTTAATTTAACTTCCCAGTTATTCTGCATATTCGCATTATTCATACTTACCTACCAGGGCTGTCTCTAATAGCCGGCAGCCTTCCTGTTTTGAATTTCGAGCTGGCTGTAACAAATTTTTTTTAAAATTCGTATCAAACATTATGGAATTATTTCATCATTTGAAAGAATCATGAAATAACTAAAAATTCTAACCTTAATTAGCACCAAAAACAGGAGATTGCATGTAATTACTAAGACCCTGTGCTTATCCACGAGGGAGAATGCCCGTGAACCCACTAACAACCTCTTTTGCTTTGCTCGATCACTAATGGTAGCTGCCTGTCAAATCAAAGTAGTCACCTGTTTCAAAAATTAAAGACAGCCCTGCCGACTGTCTCGATTTTTGTGGCACGTTCCCGATTTTCCACCATTTGTTTGCTGTCCTTTTTTGCGGAAATATGGTCATGATTTGGGGAAATATTAGTATCTAATGATGTTGATATAATATGATGTTGCAGGGCCCCAGGAGTCAAAGTTATTTTTTGATCCACTGGGTGCCATGTTTGTAATTTACTTTAACTAGGACCGATTGGCAGAGTGGGTGTATCTGGCAGGACACAGATGGGACTGTGTGCTCAAATCTACTTTTCCCCAAAAAGTCTTAGCTAATTGTTTGGTTTTGTAAAACTACATGTAAAAAATCCATACACCAGGGCCTTCCCCAGCCATTTATGGCGTAGCGGCGCCGCGATCCCTTAACTTTTGAAACAGACATGCCGCGATTCTTAATCTGACCGCGACCCTTTAAAACCGTGCCGCGATCCCTCAAAAGTGGGTCAAAACATTCATTTCCCAGTGTTAATTAATGACATATCTGATCAAATAACGCCTTGAGGCATAAACTCCTGACAAGCATACGTCCTTAGCTCCTGATTGGAGTGTTTTCATAAGAATTAGAGAGGCAGAGGTGTTAATTACCTCCGTGATAAGGGTCTTATTCAAGAATTCAACCATGCGTACATGACCTGTAAACATATTACGTCATCAAATGTGAAAACAATTTACTTCTGTTATATTTTATTGTAGCGTTGAATTAACGTGCCTCCATCCATTTTATCGCGTTTTAAATAGATAATGATGAGAAAATAATCTCACAAACGCAAATTATTCGATAATCACATAAAATTATAAGAATCTCGGGTTCAGATTATAAATTTAGGTTACTTCCGGTTTTGAATTTGCTTCCGTGTATCAACTAAAATGATTAATTATGATTAATTATGAATAAAGATGTCCAGCAACTTTATAACTTTTAAATAAACTTATAACCTTTATAACCATTTCCTACCTATTTTTTTCGAAAACGCTAATGGCTTGATGCCGTTAACATGACTTAGACGTTAAGTTATTGTAAGACAATGTCAGCGTAAAAAGTTGATGTAAATCCGGATAGTCCTTATTTCGGATGCTTAAAAAACACACGACACTGCATTTTCAAGTGTGTTTTTTTTTAAATGTTATTCACTTTTTAAAAAAATAATATAATTACTCCTGCTTAACTTCACCACATCTATAATGAAGTGTTTACAAGATAAAAAAAAAATCTAGAACAGCAAAGGAAACGATGTATAAAGCTGAGTGTTGTCATCTTTCTCCAAAAAAAAAAAACAGTAAAAAAATCTACATTTACTATCTATAGCAGACTGGTAGATATATTTAAAACATGTTTTAAATGTGTCAGGTGTATGCCAAAACCCGTATTTTACTTCAAAACATGAAGAAAAAAAAATCGACATGCAGGAGGAGACCCCCTCACATGCAGAAGGGGACCCCCTCCCGCACCCACCACACACCCTCGCGCGTTAAATGCCACTATCCCTTAAAAAAATCCTGGGGAAGGCCCTGCATACACTAATTAAAAGTGAATCCGACGGTCAGTGAAGGAAGTTGACACAGAATGTCACATCCCTGCTAAAAACAAGAAAACTTTCAAAACAGAGATCTATGTAAATTTCAAGTGTCACCTCATACACTGGAAGTGAACCTTTTATTTAAATATCCATTATGTTGGAAATCTCAGGGCATATAGGTTGCTCTACTGGACCCGACTAGCATGTTCAGGCCATTTCGTTGCCCTCAGTTAAATGTGTCCCTCTTTTGAAGCCTGAAAGTTTGGCAAGTACGGTATGCTTAATAAAAGGCGCTACATCGACTATTAGTGTTCAATTTATATATATATATATAAGGATAGGTATTATCCAAACCTTTTGTATTACTGGTACTAGTTTTATATTTCAAAATGATTGTTACAATTGAATTGGATGCCACCATATGGATGCAAATCGTTTACCTAAACTTTACATAGAATACATATCCGTCTATCCTATTGATTTGTGCCACCCTATTGAATTCGTGCTCTTACAATTGACACCACTGTCTTGTGTACTTTTTTGCATGTCCACATTTTATTCTATTATTGCCGAAGTTGTGTTCCTGTCTACAAAACCCACAAAAATCACCAGAAATGAGGGTAGAAACAGGTAACTCACCTGTGGTCAACATACTGCAGTTAAACAATTTTATACAAAAAAATCTTACCAGCATCATACTGTGCTTGCTTTTGCTGTTGTTGTTCTTTTATATAAGAAAATGAAACGGGTCATTTCTATTTCTCACTCGCTGCCATTTTAATAAAATATGTTCTCTGTTACAGATGGGTCAGATTACTCCACAGTTGGCCTTGAAGGTTCTACTCCAGTTTGATAAGGCCATTAACACAGCTCTGGCTAACCGAGTGAAAAACAGAGTCACATTTAAGGTAGGAGTTCTACTCATTTTGATAAGGCCATTCACACAGTTCTGGTTAACAAAGTAAAACAGAGTCACATTTAAGGTAGGAATTCTACTCATTTTGATAAGGCCAGAAAAAAATATATATGTGTTTCTGGTTACCCGACCGTCCCTATTTTTTGGCGCCGACCAAACAGTTTTTTATCTCAAAAAAAAGAAGAAAAAAAGAACGAAAAAGCTGGGTACGAAACGGTAATGTACGAAAAGATTGAGTACGAAACACGCTAAAACATGGCCGCCTCCATGATGCACTGCGCGTCTGTTTTGGCTATTAGAATCGGAAAATGCAGCCATGGGACAGAGCAGAAGTTATAAAAAACATTAATCATGACATGCTGGCAACAGATTTGTTCTTCCAATACCACCCAGCCTCAGGAAATTATAAAAATCAATCTTATGTAAACTCGTAATGGCAGAAAATATGCGTTTTCAATTTATTTCATTCAAAACAAACAAGTTAAGAAGATATCATGAGGTTGTTTTCCTTCTCTCCTTGCAAAATCACTACAAATTAACTACTTCACAAAGTTAAAGATACCTTAAACATCGCCCAAACCACATGGGCAAAAAAATACCGACCTACCTACCCTAATTTTTTCAGCTGAGTAACGGACTAACCAGAAACACAGGTGTTTTTTTTTTCTGGCCTAAGGCCATTCACACAGTTCTGGCTAACAAAGTAAAAAAAAACAGAGTCTCATTTAAGGTAGGAATTCTACTCATTTTGATAAGGCCATTCACACAGTTCTGGTTAACAAAGTAAAAAAAAACAGAGTCTCATTTAAGGTAGAAATTCTACTCATTTTGATAAGGCCATTCACACAGTTCTGGTTAACAAAGTAAAACCGAGTCACATTTACGGTAGGAATTCTACTCATTTTGATAAGGCCATTCACACAGTTCTGGTTAATAAAGTAAAAAAAAACAGAGTCTCATTTAAGGTAGGAATTCTACTCATTTTGATAAGGCCATTCACACAGTTCTGGTTAACAAAGTAAAACAGAGTCACATTTAAGGTAGGAATTCTACTCATTTCGATAAGGCCGTTCACACAGTTCTGGTTAACAAAGTAAAACAGAGTCACATTTAAGGTAGGAATTCTACTCATTTCGATAAGGCTGTTCACACAGTTCTGGTTAACAAAGTAAAACAGAGTCACATTTAAGGTAGGAATTCTACTCATTTTGATAAGGCCATTCACACAGTTCTGGTTAACAAAGTAAAAAAAAACAGAGTCTCATTTAAGGTAGGAATTCTACTCATTTTGATAAGGCCATTCACACAGTTCTGGTTAACAAAGTAAAACAGAGTCACATTTAAGGTAGGAATTCTACTCATTTTGATAAGGCCATTCACACAGTTCTGGTTAATAAAGTAAAAAAAAACAGAGTCTCATTTAAGGTAGGAATTCTACTCATTTTGATAAGGCCATTCACACAGTTCTGGTTAACAAAGTAAAACAGAGTCACATTTAAGGTAGGAATTCTACTCATTTTGATAAGGCCGTTCACACATTTCTGGTTAACAAAGTAAAACAGAGTCACATTTAATGTTGGAGTTCTACTCATTTTGATAAGGCCATTCACACAGTTCTGGTTAACAAATTAAAACAGAGTCTCATTTAAGGTAGGAATTCTACTCATTTTGATAAGGCCGTTCACACAGTTCTGGTTAACAAAGTAAAACAGAGTCACATTTAAGGTAGGAATTCTACTCATTTTGATAAGGCCATTCACACAGTTCTGGTTAACAAAGTAAAACAGAGTCACATTTAATGTTGGAATTCTACTCATTTTGATAAGGCCATTCACACAGTTCAGGTTCACAAAGTAAAACAGAGTCACATTTAAGGTAGGAATTCTACTCATTTTGATAAGGCCATTCACACAGTTCTGGTTAACAAAGTAAAACAGAGTCTCATTTAAGGTAGGAATTCTACTCATTTTGATAAGGCTATTCACGCAGTTCTGGTTAACAAAGTAAAACAGAGTCACATTTAATGTTGGAGTTCTACTCATTTTGATAAGGCCGTTCACACAGTTCTGGTTAACAAAGTAAAACAGAGTCACATTTAATGTTGGAGTTCTACTCATTTTGATAAGGCCGTTCACACAGTTCTGGTTAACAAAGTAAAACAGAGTCACATTTAAGGTAGGAATTCTACTCATTTTGATAAGGCCATTCACACAGTTCTGGTTAACAAAGTAAAACAGAGTCACATTTAAGGTAGGAATTCTACTCATTTTGATAAGGTCATTCACACAGTTCTGGTTAACAAAGTAAATCAATGTCACATTTAAGGTAGGAATTCTACTAATTTTGATAAGGCCATTCACACAGTTCTGGTTAACAAACTAAATCAAAGTCACATTTAATGTAGGAATTCTACTCATTTTGATAAGGTCATTCACACAGTTCTGGTTAACAAAGTAAAACAGAGTCACATTTAAGGTAGGAATTCTACTCATTTTGATAAGGCCATTCACACAGTTCTGGTTAACAAATTAAAACAGAGTCTCATTTAAGGTAGGAATTCTACTCATTTTGATAAGGCCGTTCACACAGTTCTGGTTAACAAAGTAAAACAGAGTCACATTTAAGGTAGGAATTCTACTCATTTTGATAAGGTCATTCACACAGTTCTGGTTAACAAAGTAAAACAGAGTCACATTTAATGTTGGAATTCTACTCATTTTGATAAGGCCATTCACACAGTTCTGGTTAACAAAGTAAAACAGAGTCACATTTAAGGTAGGCATTCTACTCATTTTGATAAGGCCATTCACACAGTTCTGGTTAACAAAGTAAAACAGAGTCACATTTAAGGTAGGAACTCTACTCATTTTGATAAGGCCATTCACACAGTTCTGGTTAACAAAGTAAATCAAAGTCACATTTAAGGTAGGAATTCTACTCATTTTGATAAGGCCATTCACACAGTTCTGGTTAACAAAGTAAAACAGAGTCACATTTAATGTTGGAGTTCTACTCATTTTGATAAGGCCATTCACACAGTTCTGGTTAACAAAGTAAAACAGAGTCACATTTAAGGTAGGAATTCTACTCATTTTGATAAGGCCGTTCACACAGTTCTGGTTCACAAAGTAAAACAGAGTCACATTTAAGGTAGGAACTCTACTCATTTTGATAAGGCCATTCACACAGTTCTGGTTAACAAAGTAAAACAGAGTCTCATTTAAGGTAGGAATTCTACTCATTTTGATAAGGCTATTCACACAGTTCTGGTTAACAAAGTAAAACAGAGTCACATTTAATGTTGGAGTTCTACTCATTTTGATAAGGCCGTTCACACAGTTCTGGTTAACAAAGTAAAACAGAGTCACATTTAAGGTAGGAATTCTACTCATTTTGATAAGGCCATTCACACAGTTCTGGTTAACAAAGTAAAACAGAGTCACATTTAAGGTAGGAATTCTACTCATTTTGATAAGGCTATTCACACAGTTCTGGTTAACAAAGTAAAACAGAGTCACATTTAATGTTGGAGTTCTACTCATTTTGATAAGGCCGTTCACACAGTTCTGGTTAACAAAGTAAAACAGAGTCACATTTAAGGTAGGAATTCTACTCATTTTGATAAGGTCATTCACACAGTTCTGGTTAACAAAGTAAATCAAAGTCACATTTAAGGTAGGAATTCTACTCATTTTGATAAGGCCATTCACACAGTTCTGGTTAACAAACTAAATCAAAGTCACATTTAATGTAGGAATTCTACTCATTTTGATAAGGTCATTCACACAGTTCTGGTTAACAAAGTAAAACAGAGTCACATTTAAGGTAGGAATTCTACTCATTTTGATAAGGCCATTCACACAGTTCTGGTTAACAAATTAAAACAGAGTCTCATTTAAGGTAGGAATTCTACTCATTTTGATAAGGCCGTTCACACAGTTCTGGTTAACAAAGTAAAACAGAGTCACATTTAATGTAGGAATTCTACTCATTTTGATAAGGTCATTCACACAGTTCTGGTTAACAAAGTAAAACAGAGTCACATTTAAGGTAGGAATTCTACTCATTTTGATAAGGCCATTCACACAGTTCTGGTTAACAAATTAAAACAGAGTCTCATTTAAGGTAGGAATTCTACTCATTTTGATAAGGCCGTTCACACAGTTCTGGTTAACAAAGTAAAACAGAGTCACATTTAAGGTAGGAATTCTACTCATTTTGATAAGGTCATTCACACAGTTCTGGTTAACAAAGTAAAACAGAGTCACATTTAATGTTGGAATTCTACTCATTTTGATAAGGCCATTCACACAGTTCTGGTTAACAAAGTAAAACAGAGTCACATTTAAGGTAGGAATTCTACTCATTTTGATAAGGCCATTCACACAGTTCTGGTTAACAAAGTAAAACAGAGTCACATTTAAGGTAGGAACTCTACTCATTTTGATAAGGCTATTCACACAGTTCTGGTTAACAAAGTAAAACAGAGTCACATTTAAGGTAGGAATTCTACTCATTTTGATAAGGCCATTCACACAGTTCTGGTTAACAAATTAAAACAGAGTCTCATTTAAGGTAGGAATTCTACTCATTTTGATAAGGCCGTTCACACAGTTCTGGTTAACAAAGTAAAACAGAGTCACATTTAAGGTAGGAATTCTACTCATTTTGATAAGGTCATTCACACAGTTCTGGTTAACAAAGTAAAACAGAGTCACATTTAATGTTGGAATTCTACTCATTTTGATAAGGCCATTCACACAGTTCTGGTTAACAAAGTAAAACAGAGTCACATTTAAGGTAGGCATTCTACTCATTTTGATAAGGCCATTCACACAGTTCTGGTTAACAAAGTAAAACAGAGTCACATTTAAGGTAGGAACTCTACTCATTTTGATAAGGCCATTCACACAGTTCTGGTTAACAAAGTAAATCAAAGTCACATTTAAGGTAGGAATTCTACTCATTTTGATAAGGCCATTCACACAGTTCTGGTTAACAAAGTAAAACAGAGTCACATTTAATGTTGGAGTTCTACTCATTTTGATAAGGCCATTCACACAGTTCTGGTTAACAAAGTAAAACAGAGTCACATTTAAGGTAGGAATTCTACTCATTTTGATAAGGCCGTTCACACAGTTCTGGTTCACAAAGTAAAACAGAGTCACATTTAAGGTAGGAACTCTACTCATTTTGATAAGGCCATTCACACAGTTCTGGTTAACAAAGTAAAACAGAGTCTCATTTAAGGTAGGAATTCTACTCATTTTGATAAGGCTATTCACACAGTTCTGGTTAACAAAGTAAAACAGAGTCACATTTAATGTTGGAGTTCTACTCATTTTGATAAGGCCGTTCACACAGTTCTGGTTAACAAAGTAAAACAGAGTCACATTTAATGTTGGAGTTCTACTCATTTTGATAAGGCCGTTCACACAGTTCTGGTTAACAAAGTAAAACAGAGTCACATTTAAGGTAGGAATTCTACTCATTTTGATAAGGCCATTCACACAGTTCTGGTTAACAAAGTAAAACAGAGTCACATTTAAGGTAGGAATTCTACTCATTTTGATAAGGCTATTCACACAGTTCTGGTTAACAAAGTAAAACAGAGTCACATTTAATGTTGGAGTTCTACTCATTTTGATAAGGCCGTTCACACAGTTCTGGTTAACAAAGTAAAACAGATTCACATTTAAGGTAGGAATTCTACTCATTTTGATAAGGTCATTCACACAGTTCTGGTTAACAAAGTAAATCAAAGTCACATTTAAGGTAGGAATTCTACTCATTTTGATAAGGCCATTCACACAGTTCTGGTTAACAAACTAAATCAAAGTCACATTTAATGTAGGAATTCTACTCATTTTGATAAGGTCATTCACACAGTTCTGGTTAACAAAGTAAAACAGAGTCACATTTAAGGTAGGAATTCTACTCATTTTGATAAGGCCATTCACACAGTTCTGGTTAACAAATTAAAACAGAGTCTCATTTAAGGTAGGAATTCTACTCATTTTGATAAGGCCGTTCACACAGTTCTGGTTAACAAAGTAAAACAGAGTCACATTTAATGTAGGAATTCTACTCATTTTGATAAGGTCATTCACACAGTTCTGGTTAACAAAGTAAAACAGAGTCACATTTAAGGTAGGAATTCTACTCATTTTGATAAGGCCATTCACACAGTTCTGGTTAACAAATTAAAACAGAGTCTCATTTAAGGTAGGAATTCTACTCATTTTGATAAGGCCGTTCACACAGTTCTGGTTAACAAAGTAAAACAGAGTCACATTTAAGGTAGGAATTCTACTCATTTTGATAAGGTCATTCACACAGTTCTGGTTAACAAAGTAAAACAGAGTCACATTTAATGTTGGAATTCTACTCATTTTGATAAGGCCATTCACACAGTTCTGGTTAACAAAGTAAAACAGAGTCACATTTAAGGTAGGAATTCTACTCATTTTGATAAGGCCATTCACACAGTTCTGGTTAACAAAGTAAAACAGAGTCACATTTAAGGTAGGAACTCTACTCATTTTGATAAGGCTATTCACACAGTTCTGGTTAACAAAGTAAAACAGAGTCACATTTAATGTTGGAGTTCTACTCATTTTGATAAGGCCGTTCACACAGTTCTGGTTAACAAAGTAAAACAGAGTCACATTTAAGGTAGGAATTCTACTCATTTTGATAAGGCTATTCACACAGTTCTGGTTAACAAAGTAAAACAGAGTCACATTTAAGGTAGGAATTCTACTCATTTTGATAAGGCCATTCACACAGTTCTGGTTAACAAAGTAAAACAGAGTCACATTTAAGGTAGGAATTCTACTCATTTTGATAAGGCCGTTCACACAGTTCTGGTTAACAAAGTAAAACAGAGTCACATTTAAGGTAGGAATTCTACTCATTTTGATAAGGTCATTCACACAGTTCTGGTTAACAAAGTAAATCAAAGTCACATTTAAGGTAGGAATTCTACTCATTTTGATAAGGCCATTCACACAGTTCTGGTTAACAAACTAAATCAAAGTCACATTTAATGTAGGAATTCTACTCATTTTGATAAGGTCATTAACACAGTTCTGGTTAACAAAGTAAAACAGAGTCACATTTAAGGTAGGAATTCTACTCATTTTGATAAGGCCATTCACACAGTTCTGGTTAACAAATTAAAACAGAGTCTCATTTAAGGTAGGAATTCTACTCATTTTGATAAGGCCATTCACACAGTTCTGGTTAACAAAGTAAAACAGAGTCACATTTAAGGTAGGAATTCTACTCATTTTGATAAGGTCATTCACACAGTTCTGGTTAACAAAGTAAAACAGAGTCACATTTAATGTTGGAATTCTACTCATTTTGATAAGGCCATTCACACAGTTCTGGTTAACAAAGTAAAACAGAGTCACATTTAAGGTAGGCATTCTACTCATTTTGATAAGGCCATTCACACAGTTCTGGTTAACAAAGTAAAACAGAGTCACATTTAAGGTAGGAACTCTACTCATTTTGATAAGGCCATTCACACAGTTCTGGTTAACAAAGTAAATCAAAGTCACATTTAAGGTAGGAATTCTACTCATTTTGATAAGGCCATTCACACAGTTCTGGTTAACAAAGTAAAACAGAGTCACATTTAATGTTGGAGTTCTACTCATTTTGATAAGGCAGGGCCTCCCCTGGGTGTTTTTTTTCTTTCGCAACCACTTTCGCCAAATGAAAAAAACTTTCGCCAAATGGAAAAAAAAGGAGCCAAATTAAAAAATAAGAGCCAAAGTTGGAGCCATTTTTTGAGCCATTTTTTTCATACAATAACGAAGACTTGAAAGCCATTTTCAGAATAAACGGCACATGTATTGATCGGTTTAGGTTCTCTTGTTTTTATAAAAGACTTTATTTATACCAACATTAATACAAGTAATACTTTAATAATTACTATAAATCAATAGTTTAATAAAAGATGAAAACTATAATCATAGCAGTATTATCTTTAATTAAGCTATTACAAGTATTATTTGTATTAATGTTTATATAACTAACATCTTTTAACATTCTTGACTACATGTAGGTCCTTAAACATATTATGATAAATTCAGTATCAAAGCAAAAACAACAATTTTATTTTATGATATCATTTAATATTATTAACAATGATTGCAAGAAAAGAAACAACAACTATTCTTATAATCTTACAATACACTTCAGGTGACACAGTTGTAGATCATTTCATCTCCTTCTCATCTTTCATTTTCAACACCCGACGAAGTTTGCCACAAACAAAAACAAACATCAACCATAGTTTCATTTTCGTTGTTCGATCGTCCGCCGATGTTTGTATAAGTGCTTAAAACCCGATATCAAGCTGTGTTGTCTTAATCCTATTATTACTTAATTGCTTAATTGCATCAATTAACTTCTCGGAGAGTGTCAGAAAGTTTGTTTACAACATGTTATTTTCAAGCATCAGTGATTCACAATGTACACGCGTGATCAATCGACTGGTTGTGATAATTTTATCGGTTTTTGTATGAAGCCAGCGAACGTTATTCTTGTAGTTTAGTGAACCAGTCCATTTTCAATTACTATTTCGCTCGTATCCGCTTACAGCATTGACAATATGTAAATATCGGCTATTTTTTTTTTCGCAAATAATTTTCGCAAAAGCTTAAAAAAGATCGCAACTTTTGTTGTTCTTTCGCCATTTGCGACATTAGCGAATCACAGCGGAGCCACTGTAAGGCCATTCACACAGTTCTGGTTAACAAAGTAAAACAGAGTCACATTTAAGGTAGGAATTCTACTCATTTTGATAAGGCCGTTCACACAGTTCTGGTTCACAAAGTAAAACAGAGTCACATTTAAGGTAGGAACTCTACTCATTTTGATAAGGCCATTCACACAGTTCTGGTTAACAAAGTAAAACAGAGTCTCATTTAAGGTAGGAATTCTACTCATTTTGATAAGGCTATTCACACAGTTCTGGTTAACAAAGTAAAACAGAGTCACATTTAATGTTGGAGTTCTACTCATTTTGATAAGGCCGTTCACACAGTTCTGGTTAACAAAGTAAAACAGAGTCACATTTAATGTTGGAGTTCTACTCATTTTGATAAGGCCGTTCACACAGTTCTGGTTAACAAAGTAAAACAGAGTCACATTTAAGGTAGGAATTCTACTCATTTTGATAAGGCCATTCACACAGTTCTGGTTAACAAAGTAAAACAGAGTCACATTTAAGGTAGGAATTCTACTCATTTTGATAAGGCTATTCACACAGTTCTGGTTAACAAAGTAAAACAGAGTCACATTTAATGTTGGAGTTCTACTCATTTTGATAAGGCCGTTCACACAGTTCTGGTTAACAAAGTAAAACAGAGTCACATTTAAGGTAGGAATTCTACTCATTTTGATAAGGTCATTCACACAGTTCTGGTTAACAAAGTAAATCAAAGTCACATTTAAGGTAGGAATTCTACTCATTTTGATAAGGCCATTCACACAGTTCTGGTTAACAAACTAAATCAAAGTCACATTTAATGTAGGAATTCTACTCATTTTGATAAGGTCATTCACACAGTTCTGGTTAACAAAGTAAAACAGAGTCACATTTAAGGTAGGAATTCTACTCATTTTGATAAGGCCATTCACACAGTTCTGGTTAACAAATTAAAACAGAGTCTCATTTAAGGTAGGAATTCTACTCATTTTGATAAGGCCGTTCACACAGTTCTGGTTAACAAAGTAAAACAGAGTCACATTTAAGGTAGGAATTCTACTCATTTTGATAAGGTCATTCACACAGTTCTGGTTAACAAAGTAAAACAGAGTCACATTTAATGTTGGAATTCTACTCATTTTGATAAGGCCATTCACACAGTTCTGGTTAACAAAGTAAAACAGAGTCACATTTAAGGTAGGAATTCTACTCATTTTGATAAGGCCATTCACACAGTTCTGGTTAACAAAGTAAAACAGAGTCACATTTAAGGTAGGAACTCTACTCATTTTGATAAGGCCATTCACACAGTTCTGGTTAACAAAGTAAATCAAAGTCACATTTAAGGTAGGAATTCTACTCATTTTGATAAGGCCATTCACACAGTTCTGGTTAACAAAGTAAAACAGAGTCACATTTAATGTTGGAGTTCTACTCATTTTGATAAGGCCATTCACACAGTTCTGGTTAACAAAGTAAAACAGAGTCACATTTAATGTTGGAGTTCTACTCATTTTGATAAGGCCGTTCACACAGTTCTGGTTCACAAAGTAAAACAGAGTCACATTTAAGGTAGGAACTCTAATCATTTTGATAAGGCCATTCACACAGTTCTGGTTAACAAAGTAAAACAGAGTCTCATTTAAGGTAGGAATTCTACTCATTTTGATAAGGTCATTCACACAGTTCTGGTTAACAAAGTAAATCAAAGTCACATTTAAGGTAGGAATTCTACTCATTTTGATAAGGCCGTTCACACAGTTCTGGTTCACAAAGTAAAACAGAGTCACATTTAAGGTAGGAACTCTACTCATTTTGATAAGGCCATTCACACAGTTCTGGTTAACAAAGTAAAACAGAGTCTCATTTAAGGTAGGAATTCTACTCATTTTGATAAGGCTATTCACACAGTTCTGGTTAACAAAGTAAAACAGAGTCACATTTAATGTTGGAGTTCTACTCATTTTGATAAGGCCGTTCACACAGTTCTGGTTAACAAAGTAAAACAGAGTCACATTTAATGTTGGAGTTCTACTCATTTTGATAAGGCCGTTCACACAGTTCTGGTTAACAAAGTAAAACAGAGTCACATTTAAGGTAGGAATTCTACTCATTTTGATAAGGCCATTCACACAGTTCTGGTTAACAAAGTAAAACAGAGTCACATTTAAGGTAGGAATTCTACTCATTTTGATAAGGCTATTCACACAGTTCTGGTTAACAAAGTAAAACAGAGTCACATTTAATGTTGGAGTTCTACTCATTTTGATAAGGCCGTTCACACAGTTCTGGTTAACAAAGTAAAACAGAGTCACATTTAAGGTAGGAATTCTACTCATTTTGATAAGGTCATTCACACAGTTCTGGTTAACAAAGTAAATCAAAGTCACATTTAAGGTAGGAATTCTACTCATTTTGATAAGGCCATTCACACAGTTCTGGTTAACAAACTAAATCAAAGTCACATTTAATGTAGGAATTCTACTCATTTTGATAAGGTCATTCACACAGTTCTGGTTAACAAAGTAAAACAGAGTCACATTTAAGGTAGGAATTCTACTCATTTTGATAAGGCCATTCACACAGTTCTGGTTAACAAATTAAAACAGAGTCTCATTTAAGGTAGGAATTCTACTCATTTTGATAAGGCCGTTCACACAGTTCTGGTTAACAAAGTAAAACAGAGTCACATTTAAGGTAGGAATTCTACTCATTTTGATAAGGTCATTCACACAGTTCTGGTTAACAAAGTAAAACAGAGTCACATTTAATGTTGGAATTCTACTCATTTTGATAAGGCCATTCACACAGTTCTGGTTAACAAAGTAAAACAGAGTCACATTTAAGGTAGGAATTCTACTCATTTTGATAAGGCCATTCACACAGTTCTGGTTAACAAAGTAAAACAGAGTCACATTTAAGGTAGGAACTCTACTCATTTTGATAAGGCCATTCACACAGTTCTGGTTAACAAAGTAAATCAAAGTCACATTTAAGGTAGGAATTCTACTCATTTTGATAAGGCCATTCACACAGTTCTGGTTAACAAAGTAAAACAGAGTCACATTTAATGTTGGAGTTCTACTCATTTTGATAAGGCCATTCACACAGTTCTGGTTAACAAAGTAAAACAGAGTCACATTTAATGTTGGAGTTCTACTCATTTTGATAAGGCCGTTCACACAGTTCTGGTTCACAAAGTAAAACAGAGTCACATTTAAGGTAGGAACTCTAATCATTTTGATAAGGCCATTCACACAGTTCTGGTTAACAAAGTAAAACAGAGTCTCATTTAAGGTAGGAATTCTACTCATTTTGATAAGGCTATTCACACAGTTCTGGTTAACAAAGTAAAACAGAGTCACATTTAATGTTGGAGTTCTACTCATTTTGATAAGGCCGTTCACACAGTTCTGGTTAACAAAGTAAAACAGAGTCACATTTAATGTTGGAGTTCTACTCATTTTGATAAGGCCGTTCACACAGTTCTGGTTAACAAAGTAAAACAGAGTCACATTTAATGTTGGAGTTCTACTCATTTTGATAAGGCCGTTCACACAGTTCTGGTTAACAAAGTAAAACAGAGTCACATTTAATGTTGGAGTTCTACTCATTTTGATAAGGCCGTTCACACAGTTCTGGTTAACAAAGTAAAACAGAGTCACATTTAAGGTAGGAATTCTACTCATTTTGGTAAGGCCATTCACACAGTTCTGGTTAACAAAGTAAAACAGAGTCACATTTAAGGTAGGAATTCTACTCATTTTGATAAGGCCATTCACACAGTTCTGGTTAACAAAGTAAAACAGAGTCACATTTAAGGTAGGAATTCTACTCATTTTGATAAGGCTATTCACACAGTTCTGGTTAACAAAGTAAAACAGAGTCACATTTAAGGTAGGAATTCTACTCATTTTGATAAGGCCATTCACACAGTTCTGGTTAACAAAGTAAAACAGAGTCACATTTAAGGTAGGAATTCTACTCATTTTGATAAGGCTATTCACACAGTTCTGGTTAACAAAGTAAAACAGAGTCACATTTAATGTTGGAGTTCTACTCATTTTGATAAGGCCGTTCACACAGTTCTGGTTAACAAAGTAAAACAGAGTCACATTTAAGGTAGGAATTCTACTCATTTTGATAAGGCTATTCACACAGTTCTGGTTAACAAAGTAAAACAGAGTCACATTTAAGGTAGGAATTCTACTCATTTTGATAAGGCCGTTCACACAGTTCTGGTCAGTGCTCAAGAAATAGGATAGCCCGACGCCCGGGGCTCCTCGAAATCCATTCCGGGCCTGTCTCATTCTGCAGACGAGGAGCCCGTCGGGCCTGTCTAAAAAAAAAAAAAAAAAAAAAAAAAAAAAAACCCAAAAAATCAGTTTTACTGGATCTCAGCTCAAGTTCCTCAAGACAAAATACTCCCATGTGTATTGTGAACTGTGAAAACACTTGCAATAAAGTAATTAAAATGTGTTATACACACATTGAAACAATAAGAAGTTCGAATATTTTGCCTGGCTTCGTGTCGGCAGTTTGTCACAACTTTGAGGTCGACAATTGTTGACATAAAACTCATTATTCTGCTATTAGGGTTGTGTTTTCTTTCCTTTGTGATAATAAATACCGTTTTTTGTCATTAAAAACACACTAATGCATGAAAAAAAAAATCGTTATTGATGGTATTTCGATTGAATGTTTGTGAAATGTTCGGGCCTTAAAAGTGCGGTGTCATAGTAGTTCGGATGGCACATAATTTCGGATTTTTTTTTTACATTATCAAATAAGAAAAACTGTCCTTTACAAATACATGTTGGTGGAAAAAAAAAAATATATACTGTATATGTATAAATACAGATATAAAGTATATTTCTATTCATTATTTAAGGTGTAAGGAGTTCCTGGAATCCTACTTTTAAATGAATTCTAGTCTAGGCTCCTAATTCTTTACTTGCAGAAAGTGGTGACAAAAAGAAAAAATATAGCCAGAGGAGGCTCTGATAGTCTCATAAAACCTGATTAAAAATTTGGCTCCAAGTAAATTAGCTCCAGTTTCACCAAGTCGGCTCTGATTATTATCGTTTGGCAAAAGTGCTAGTACTCTCCTTTGCATTGGTTATAAATTACTATGTAATATTCTATTCTAACATATTTTAAACGAAATGGTAAAAAAGTCCGCTGACCAGGGAGCATAAAGTGGTAGCAAAAAGAAAAATCTAGTCAGGAGGTTCTAAGCTTGATTAATACATACGTAACAAATGTGTGCTATAAAAGTGAATAAAGACACATTTCCAATAAGAAAAAAATATTGGACCTTTCCATTTTAAATCAGGGCCTGTCCATTTCAAATCAGGGCCTGTCCATTTCAAATCAGGGCCTGTCCATTTTCAGAAGCAACACGCCCTGGGCCTGTCTCTTAAAATAATTTTCTTTGAGCACTGCTGGTTAACAAAGTAAAACAGAGTCACATTTAAGGTAGGAATTCTACTCATTTTGATAAGGCCGTTCACACAGTTCTGGTTAACAAAGTAAAACAGAGTCACATTTAAGGTAGGAATTCTACTCATTTTGATAAGGCCGTTCACACAGTTCTGGTTAACAAAGTAAAACAGAGTCACATTAAATGTTGGAGTTCTACTCATTTTGATAAGGCCGTTCACACAGTTCTGGTTAACAAAGTAAAACAGAGTCACATTTAAGGTAGGAATTCTACTCATTTTGATAAGGCCGTTCACGCAGTTCTGGTTAACAAAGTAAAACAGAGTCACATTTAAGGTAGGAATTCTACTCATTTTGATAAGGCTATTCACACAGTTCTGGTTAACAAGGTAAAACAGAGTCACATTTAAGGTAGGAATTCTACTCATTTTGATAAGGCCGTTCACACAGTTCTGGTTAACAAAGTAAAACAGAGTCACATTTAAGGTAGGAATTCTACTCATTTTGATAAGGCCGTTCACACAGTTCTGGTTAACAAAGTAAAACAGAGTCACATTTAATGTTGGAATTCTACTCATTTTGATAAGGCCATTCACACAGTTCTGGTTAACAAAGTAAAACAGAGTCACATTTAATGTTGGAGTTCTACTCATTTTGATAAGGCCATTCACACAGTTCTGGTTAACAAAGTAAAAAAAAACAGAGTCTCATTTAAGGTAGGAATTCTACTCATTTTGATAAGGCCATTCACACAGTTCTGGTTAACAAAGTAAAACCGAGTCACATTTAAGGTAGGAATTCTACTCATTTTGATAAGGCCATTCACACAGTTCTGGTTAATAAAGTAAAAAAAAACAGAGTCTCATTTAAGGTAGGAATTCTACTCATTTTGATAAGGCCATTCACACAGTTCTGGTTAACAAAGTAAAACAGAGTCACATTTAAGGTAGGAATTCTACTCATTTTAATAAGGCCGTTCACACAGTTCTGGTTAACAAAGTAAAACAGAGTCACATTTAATGTTGGAGTTCTACTCATTTTGATAAGGCCGTTCACACAGTTCTGGTTAACAAAGTAAAACAGAGTCACATTTAAGGTAGGAATTCTTCTCATTTTGATAAGGCCATTCACACAGTTCTGGTTAACAAAGTAAAACAGAGTCACATTTAATGTTGGAGTTCTACTCATTTTGATAAGGCCGTTCACACAGTTCTGGTTAACAAAGTAAAACAGAGTCACATTTAATGTTGGAGTTCTACTCATTTTGATAAGGCCGTTCACACAGTTCTGGTTAACAAAGTAAAACAGAGTCACATTTAATGTTGGAGTTCTACTCATTTTGATAAGGCCGTTCACACAGTTCTGGTTAACAAAGTAAAACAGAGTCACATTTAATGTTGGAGTTCTACTCATTTTGATAAGGCCGTTCACACAGTTCTGGTTAACAAAGTAAAACAGAGTCACATTTAAGGTAGGAATTCTACTCATTTTGGTAAGGCCATTCACACAGTTCTGGTTAACAAAGTAAAACAGAGTCACATTTAAGGTAGGAATTCTACTCATTTTGATAAGGCCATTCACACAGTTCTGGTTAACAAAGTAAAACAGAGTCACATTTAAGGTAGGAATTCTACTCATTTTGATAAGGCTATTCACACAGTTCTGGTTAACAAAGTAAAACAGAGTCACATTTAAGGTAGGAATTCTACTCATTTTGATAAGGCCGTTCACACAGTTCTGGTTAACAAAGTAAAACAGAGTCACATTTAAGGTAGGAATTCTACTCATTTTGATAAGGCCGTTCACACAGTTCTGGTTAACAAAGTAAAACAGAGTCACATTTAAGGTAGGAATTCTACTCATTTTGATAAGGCCGTTCACACAGTTCTGGTTAACAAAGTAAAACAGAGTCACATTTAATGTTGGAGTTCTACTCATTTTGATAAGGCCGTTCACACAGTTCTGGTTAACAAAGTAAAACAGAGTCACATTTAAGGTAGGAATTCTACTCATTTTGATAAGGCCGTTCACACAGTTCTGGTTAACAAAGTAAAACAGAGTCACATTTAAGGTAGGAATTCTACTCATTTTGATAAGGCCATTCACACAGTTCTGGTTAACAAAGTAAAACAGAGTCACATTAATTTAAGGTAGGAATTCTACTCATTTTGATAAGGCCGTTCACACAGTTCTGTTTAACAAAGTAAAACAGAGTCACATTTAAGGTAGGAATTCTACTCATTTTGATAAGGCCATTCACACAGTTCTGGTTAACAAAGTAAAACAGAGTCACATTTAAGGTAGGAATTCTACTCATTTTGATAAGGCCGTTCACACAGTTCTGGTTAACAAAGTAAAACAGAGTCACATTTAAGGTAGGAATTCTACTCATTTTGATAAGGCTATTCACACAGTTCTGGTTAACAAAGTAAAACAGAGTCACATTTAAGGTAGGAATTCTACTCATTTTGATAAGGCCGTTCACACAGTTCTGGTTAACAAAGTAAAACAGAGTCACATTTAATGTTGGAATTCTACTCATTTTGATAAGGCCATTCACACAGTTCTGGTTAACAAAGTAAAACAGAGTCACATTTAATGTTGGAGTTCTACTCATTTTGATAAGGCCATTCACACAGTTCTGGTTAACAAAGTAAAACAGAGTCACATTTAATGTTGGAGTTCTACTCATTTTGATAAGGCCATTCACACAGTTCTGGTTAACAAAGTAAAAAAAAACAGAGTCTCATTTAAGGTAGGAATTCTACTCATTTTGATAAGGCCATTCACACAGTTCTGGTTAACAAAGTAAAACCGAGTCACATTTAAGGTAGGAACTCTACTCATTTTGATAAGGCCATTCACACAGTTCTGGTTAATAAAGTAAAAAAAAACAGAGTCTCATTTAAGGTAGGAATTCTACTCATTTTGATAAGGCCATTCACACAGTTCTGGTTAACAAAGTAAAACAGAGTCACATTTAAGGTAGGAATTCTACTCATTTTAATAAGGCTGTTCACACAGTTCTGGTTAACAAAGTAAAAAAACACAGTCACATTTAATGTTGGGAGATCTACCAGGGACTGTAGATAATATGTCTAAAGTCCTGTTTCTGCTTGGTATGATAAGGCCATTAACACAGCTCTGGCTAACAGAGTAAAAAGAGTACCATGTTACTATGAGTTTCAAATTTTAAGAGTATGGTATGAAATTCTAGTGGTATATTATCATGGCATTGTATTGGTAAATTACGCTCCCAGGTTTTGTTTGGAATCTGCAGACCATGGCCAAATGTTTCTAGGGTCTTGGTGAACATTGGTTTAAACATATTTATTTTAAAGATAATGTCATTTACATTGTAAATGCTATGTTCAGTAAAAAAAGGATTGGTCTAACAAAATCAAAATGCATCGCTTATAGTGATCCATGTTGGGAATATGTGGTAAGTGGATTTAACTTGGATTTTTTTGTAAATTGTCCTACGCAACTTATGGCCCTTTTTATATTAGAACATATTAGAACATACATGTATAAAGTGAATGGCATCAATAATTTTGTGTTTCATACTCCAAGATGATTATTGCTTCTTCACAAAATTTGCATGATTGACATGTTCACCGTATTGTGGCGATGTGCATATACATAGTATTTAAAGGGAAATAAAAGCTGTGAAATTATGTTACGGCCCTTTTTAGCTCGACTATTCGAAGAATAAGAGAGCTAATGTAATCACCCCGGGGTCGGCGTCGGCGTCGGCGTCGGCGTTGGCGTCGGCGTCGGCGTCCCACATTCAGGTTTGCGTGTAAGCTGTGTTTACAAGTCTATATCTCTTACATTTCTTATCCTAGCACAACCAAATTTGGCCATGGGCTTCCTTATAGCATTATCTTAATGACTGCATAAGCAATTTTGGTTCCTGTAACCCATGGGCTCCCATGGAACCCAAATTATGATAGCCCATAAAATGTGTCCCATTTCACATCAAATTTTGCGTGTAAGCTGTGTTTACAAGTCTATATCTCTTACAATTCTGACCCTAGCTCAACCAAATTTGGCCATTAGCTTCCTTATAGCATTATCTTAAGGGCTGCTTAAGTAATTTTGGTTCCTGTAACCCCTGGGCTCCCATGGAACCCAAATTCTGATAGCCCTTAAAATGTGTCTGTTTCACATCAAATTTTGTGTGTAAGCTGTGTTTACAGGTCTATATCTCTTACATTTCTTGTCCTAGCTGAACTAAATTTTGGAATTGGTTCCCTTATAGTATGTTGTAAAGGGTTGGATAAGTAATTTTGTCTTTTGCAAATTCTGGGCTCCCATGGAACCCAAATTGTGATGGCCCATAAAATGTGCAATAAAGGCAGATCTAGGTTTGCATGTAAGCATGTATATATCTATAATTTTGGTTTGGGATTTGTTATAGCATTATGCATCTTATTACTTCACCCATATTGGGGCATGGGCTCCCTCCTCTCCCATCCCCCCCCCACCCCCCTCCCCCTCTACCCCGCCCCCACTTTTTTTTTTTTTTTTTTTTTTTTTTACATATTTCTGAGTTGGTTTTGTCAATTCCTACACATATATGTTGCAACGCCACCCCCACGTCCGCCCCCAAGCCCCGCCCCCCCCCCGCCTCTTACCCCATCACACCACCCACCATGCCCCACACTTGATTTTTTTTTTTTTTTACATATTTCTGTGTTGCTTTTGTCAATTCTTACACATATATGTTGCAACCCTCCCCGCCCCCTCCCCCCCCATCCCCGCCTCTCACCCCATCACCACACCCACCACGCCCCACACTTGAATTTTTTTATTTATTTTTTACATATTTCTGTGTTGCTTTTGTCAATTCTTACACATATATGTTGCAACCCTCCCCGCCCCCTCCCCCCCCCCCTTCCCCGCCTCTCACCCCATCACCACGACAACCACGCCCCACACTTGAATTTTTTTATTTTTTTTTTACATATTTCTGTGTTGTTTTAGTCAATTCTTACACATATGTGTTGCAACCCTCCCTGCACCCACCACCCCACCCCCACGCCTCTCACCCCATCACCTCCCCGCCCAAGACTTGAAACATTTTTTTTTTTTTACATATTTCTGTGTTGCTTTTGTCAGTTCTTATACATGTATGTTGCAACCCTCCCCGCTTGCCCCCCCCCCCCCCCCCCCCCCCCCCCACTTGATTTTTTTTTTCTTCATATTTCTGTGTTGCTTTTAACAATTCTGACACTTATATGTTTTAACACCCCCTCACCCCATCCCCCCATCCCGCCCCACACTTGGAACTTTGTTTTTGTTTTGTTTTTACATATTTCTGTGTTGCTTTTATCAATTCTGACACTTAATGTTTTAACCCCCCCTCAGCCCATCCTCCCATCCCGCCCCACACTTGGAACTTTGTTTTTGTTTTTGTTTACATATTTCTTTGTTGTTTTAGCAATTCTTACACACATGTGTTGCCACCCACCTCCCCCTTCCAACCCACTCCCCCCTCTCCCACCCCCCCCCCCCCCCACTTGAAACTTTTTTTTTTTTTACATATGTCTTTGTTGTTTTAGTCAATTCTTACACATATATGTTGCACCCTCTCCCCCCTCTCCCCCAGCTCTCCCCCACCCCCCATCCCCCATCCCCCACCCCCACTTGAAACTATTTTTTTTTTTACATATTTCTGTGTTACTTTTGTCAATTATTACACATATATGTTGCCCCCTCCCCCCTCCTACCCCCACCTCTCTCCCCCCCCCCCCCCCCCCCCCCCCACCTCCTACACCACACTAGAACTTTTTTTTTACATATTTCTTTGTCGTTTTAGTCAATTCTTACACATATATGTTGCACCCTCCCCCCCCCCCCCCCCCCAACTCACTCCCGCCTCTCCCCTCACCCCCTGCCTCTCACCCCACCCCACTTGAATTATTATTATTATTTTTTTACATATTTCTTTGTTGTTTTAGTCAATTCTTACACTTGTTGCCCTCCCCACCCCACACCTCTACCCCATCCCACTCAAACTCGATTTTTAAAAAAAAAAATCTTCATATTTTTGTGTTGTTTTGGTGAATTATTACATAGCTTCTTACACATATATGTTCCTCTCAACACCCCCACTCCCCCCACCATCCACCCCCGCCTCTCTCCCACCCCCACCCTGCACCCCACTCAAAACTCGATATATTTTTTTTTTAAATATTTTTTTTACATATTTCTGTGTAGTTTTGGTCAATTCTTACACATAGTTATGTTGTGCTCCCAACCCCACCACACATTGTTGTAGCCTTGTTTTCTGATGGTATATACTAGCTATAAATTTATTATTCTCCGAAAAATCGAATAGTCGAGCTGCGCTGTTCTCCGACAGCTCTTGTTATATATGGTGTTTGAAATAAATTTGAGTTGATTCTTATGGATGGCGGGAGGTATACAGTACTGGTTCTACCCAGGAATAAGTGGTTGGTCTGCCTCCACCACAAAACATTGATCGGCATACATAGCGTAACATTTGCTGAAAAATGACCTTTCACGCCAAACAAACAAAATAATTGTGTGGCCTGAGCTTCTCAAAGAATATTTTACACCATTCTGGTACCTTAGGGTTTACACCATTTGGATCCTCTAGATACGTTGAGTACGCCCGGATGTCTAGCTCGGCTGGATATGCTGAATACCCCATGTTGTCGATCCCATTTAATTCTGTCATTGTGCCTGTATAATGTAAAAGTACTAAATGTTTATAATTACTAGTCACAATAGTTGTAAGATTGTTATTGATTGCCATGGTCAAGGTCGTTATCAGATGTGTTTTTTTATGCCATTGTCATCAGATTGTTATCACCATTGTCACCAGATTGTTATCGCCATTGTCACCAGATTGTTATCGACATTGTAAAGGGTTGTTATCAGATGTGTTTGTTATCATGAATCGGTTACTTATTGTGAAGGAGGGGGTCAGCTGAATGTTTTAGTATTACCGTTGTCAAAGGACCTACATTGCCCTTCGTAAGAAGACGTTCCCTACTGCTTTTTTGGGTCATTAAGTCAAAAGTCAAAGATGCCATGACTATAATAATTACGGAACTATGCATTTCGCAAGATAACTTCAATAACATAATTAATGCCCACTCATGAAACTTCATGCTATAAGGTTCATTGTGCTTGGTGAGAGGAGGAACCCCCGTCTGCTTTTGGAGTCAGTATGTCAAATGTCCAGGTCACCATGATCTCAAATGGACATTCCACACGATTGCTTTGAAATTATGTCACCCACACTCCTGAAACTTTGTATGTACATTACATTGCCGTTGGTGAGCTGAGGAACCCTATTTCTGTTGGAATCAGTAGGTAAAACATGGGGTTTCACGTTGACCTAACAAGGACACCATCCTAAAAAACTCATTTGACCTTTGACGGGTGTATTCACTATTGTTTACCATTTGTAAATCCTCCAGATGTGAAATCACCAGAAGAAATTATTCAGCAATAACTTCTTACAGTAAGGTCCATGATCCTGGATACATCTGTATATATATTCCCTCTCCAGGACTGGCTGTATAAATACCCTAAATAGCTGATTCAGGCCTTTTTCTGCCCATTTTGGGAAAAAGACCCTGGACAAATTGGAAAAATTTGCGCTGTAAATTTTGCCCAATTGGGAAAAAAAATAATCGCTTTACGGCTCAAATTGAGAATTTTCATAAGTTAGTTGTACATTAATATCAGGTTGTTTTAATTGCCTCGTTTCAATACATGATACATGATTTAAATATTGTCTTTTTTATAGTATTTCCTTGTAAACAATTGTATATTTGACCTGACTTTTTTTTTTACAAAAGGAAGGGGAATTTTATTTCAGAATTGGGAAAAAACAACCATATTTGACATTGGGAACGGGTCCGATAGTCGGACCCGTGAGAATAGTAGAAAAAGGCCTGTGATTGTTGAGCCTTCGCCCTCATTTCCATCGCCAAAACATAACTTTTTACACAATTTAAAACATTTTGTTTTATTGCAAATAACCTACAAATATTACAATTCCTCGATCTGCTTACATTGACTAGACTTTGTATATTTGAATTTCTAAGTAAAGACTGTGTCATAATTTTGCTTCGATGCAATACAGAGTTATGGAACTTGTGTGTTTGAATGACCTTGATACTGGAGACATAATAGAATAGAATAGAATAATTTATTGTCGTAATATTCATAACAGTGTGAACATTACAATGAACAAACAGGAAATCAAAATCATATGATAGCAATTAAGATAACATATGGATTACATACAAGTAAAAACAGCAGATTTTAGTGTATCATTATAAATCATACCCAAGTATTATATATATATGCTTAAAATATATACACACACATACATACATACATTAATATGAAAAGCTTGTATGAACTTGTAAAGGTATAATAATGTGAAACATTTTAATGCAAAACTTCAATGTAAGTGTTTACTCCCCTCGCTGTCGTCACCCTCACAAAGTGATACCTTTGTCTCACCACTTTTTTCGAGGGGGAGAGACAAAAAGTACAACCCATTTAAAATGTACCCTCTTGTAAAAAGTGATGTGACTTTGTTAGCCAATGTTGACATACACATGTATACATACTACCTGCACCTATAAATAACCGTTTGGCCCTGCTAGCTAGTTATTTTCTGTAGAAATATACATACACGTGGGACACAACATAAAAGCACATTAGTTCGCTTGAGTTTTCACGATATTGTATTGAAGCTATTTATTTGACATACATCAGCAGGGCCTTTTTACCCTTCTTTGTAGACGCCGATATATGGCGTCTTTCACCAAGCAAAAAACGCAAAAAAAAATCTCTCAGAATAACCATAAAAACTCCCCTCTTTCAGAATTAATTTCCCATTTAAAATGTTGTTCATCGTAAAATCATCTAATTATAACCGCATAGATGTATAGTTATATTTTTAACCGATGTTTTCTTAAACTATTACAATGCAGGGTTTACATTTGAAATAACAGAGCGATCCAAACAAAATTGTATGAATTCGTATCTTTCACGACATCATCAAAATAATTTGACCGATCAGTGATCAATAAAATAAAAACCTCCACATTCCGGTATGGGGTATTTATCGTTGGCGCTTAACTGACTTTAGCCCTTTATAAAACTAGTTTGTAGTGATACAGGGGTTCCGTTAATGGCCGTACGGCCGTATATTACGTCCGGAAATTTGAGTTGTACGCCGAAAATTGAGATCAAAGACGTACACTGAACTTCCAAAAACATCAATGTACGCCGACTTTCTATACCGCGGGCGTACAGCTGTCAGTGTCAAATTGCTTAAATCACCGATATAGCTCCGCCCATCGGGTCCAATTACATCCAAACGCTGCACAGCCAAGTTGTAAAGCGATTAAATTAACACCCACTGTGTTACTGTGACAGCGTTCGACAGGTGAAACCGGTTGGATCCAGTTTTATTATGGGGTTAGCCACGTGTGTAAATTGAATTGTGTATTGTGTCAAGTATTATGTAAACAAACATCGCTTCTGGGTTCAAAGAAGTGTGGCAATTAATTAATGGGATTAAAGTGGATTACGTTTAATTGATGACTGATTGAATAATTATGATTGGCAGGTTTGTTTTATGCACCTAATTATTTTAAATAAAATATTACGGAATACGCTGCCGATTTATAATGAATGTTTGCGATTGTTTGCATTCAGCGCGAATTTTTACATTGACGTTAGTGACCGATTGACTAATTATGAAAGGCAGGTTCGTTTTATGCACCCGTTTGTTTATTACAGATACCTTATCCGAACGTGTAATTGTTTTAAATAAAATATTACGCTGCCGATTTATAATGATTGTTTGCGATTGTTTGCATTCAGCGCGATTTTTTACTTTGACGTTGTGACTGATTGACTAATTATGAAAGGTAGAAATGGCAAACGGATTACGAGACATTAGCTGATTATGAAGATGCAACAGTTTGACGATCGAGTAATTGTTTTGAATAAAATCTTAGCTGCCGATTTATATGATTGTTTGTATACGGCGAGAAGCAATTTTAAAGCATAATAGAACATCTTTTATTTATGAAAATGAGTAAAAATATGAGTAAATTTAAGAAAGGGTTAAATATTGTCTGCTTTAGTTTAGACCGTCATAAGCGTCAAAATGTCGCAACGTTCTCTATTGCATTTCGGTGTCACTCAAAAACGTAAAAATGATGCTGCGCCCGCGCACACTGTAAGTTCCTGTGAAATACAGCTGCCAGCTAAAAAACCTAAGGTGGATAATAGTAGTAGACCAAAAGTGTTCCAAGAAGCCATGCTCCGTCAGTTTGATTGGCTCGACTTCAATTCTGACTCTAAGCGTATGTTCTGCAAAGTGTGTCAAGCTGCAAGTTGCCAACATTTCAAAGGGCCATGATTTTTGTTGTTGATGATGATGATGATGATTGATGAATCATGATGATGATAAATTCAATAAACTTAAAGTAAACTTAATACAAACATTAAGCTATTTAATATATTTTAATTTAATGAATAATTTAATAAATAATTTAATAAATTTAAAAAATATCCATAAATTATGTACTTTAAATGTTTTAAAAACACATTTAAAGAACATGAACTATGCATAGTTATTTATATTTTATTAACACAAACACTAATTCGAACGGTGATGTCGCGTTAAGTGTGAACTTCCTTAAATTTTCCCTTGAACTTCCAAAATTGACATGAAGGAAGTTTGAACTTCCTTGATTTGAAAATTAGTGGAACCCCTGGTGATACATGACAGTTGTAATTATATAAAAAGCTTTGTAACACCAATATGGATACATTTAATTTAAATCATGGTCTCATATTTTTCATTTTTCATACATATATAAAGATTGAGGATAAAGTCCGAGTAAACCCCTTTATTTTCACCTACTGAAAATCTCAACCTACCGGAAGTTGACCGGAAGTGAAAGTTATGAATCACCTCGGTTTTCATCATAGCGTCGCTGTAGTCTAGATCATCTGCGACGCTTGCTTGTTTTCAAGACAAACGTCTAGAATAGTATTCCTAAACAAAGTTTGACATTTGTCGAGATTCTGGTATTTCTGATTTAACAATTAAGCGTCGAAGATGATCAAGACTTTAAGCATTGCTGGAGTTCATGCGATAGTCATAGGTAGTCGGCAAATCCCGTCATTCTTCAGGATCATTATTCCATGTGGTGTTTGAGATGTTGGGAATGCTCGATTTTACGACAATCGTGATCAGATTGAACTTACAAATGTACGTTATAAATAAAAAACAGTTTATAGTTTCGGACTGAAAAGATTCTACAAGCAGCTAAATGAAAACAAATTAAATAATGCAACACCAGATAGTGAAACTAAAAACAACATTAAAAAAAAATTACAATTTAAAAAGATAATAAATCATAAATTTAAAATTAATGAAAATTACTTTTTCACTCTACTGTTTTTCTCTTCTTTAAATGTTTGTTGAAGTAAATTTATACATAAGAATGATAAAAATTATAACCTTTTTACTAACAATTTATTGCGACTATTTTTCCCCAAAGCTTGGAAAATCGCGCCTTTTTTCCCCCCCAAAAAAGGCTATGGCCCCTTCCACAATTTCTGAAAAAAAGGCTCTGTATTCGACAAGGTTTTCTTGATTTTTAGCTCTACTGGCCGAAGGCCAGCAGAGCTTATGGGATGCCGTGTTGTCCGTCGTCCGTCCGTCCGTCGTTAACTTTTGTCTCGTTAAGACGATAGAGCCTTCATTTTTCATCCGATCTTTACCTAACTTTAACAGGTTGTTAATATCAATGGAAGCTCGGATGAGTTCAAAAACCAGCCAGATCGGACAAGTTACAACGGAGTTATGGCCCTTAATTTAGTTAAAAATGCTATATTGCAATATTTTGCCTCGTTAAGACAATAGGGCCTTCATTTTTCATTCTATCTTTACCAAACTTTACCACATTGTTAATATCAATGAAAGCTCGGACAAGTTCTAAAACCAGCCAAATCGAACCAGTAAGAGCGGAGTTATGGTCCTTGATTTAGTTAAAAACGCTATATTGCTATATTTTGCCTCGTTAAGACGATAGGGCCTTCGTTTTTCATCCTATCTTTACCAAGCTTTACCACATTGTTAATATCAATGAAAGCTCGGACAAGTTCGAAAACCAGCCATATCGGACTAGTAACAGCGGAGTTATGGTCCTTGATTTAGTTAAAAATGCTATATTTTGCCTCGTTAAATGATAGGGGCTTCATTGTTCATCCGATCTTTACCAAACTTTATCAGATTGTTAATGTCGTTGAAAGCTCGAACATGTTTGAAAACCAGCCTTATCAGACCAGTGACAGCGGAGTTATGGCCCTTGATTAGGTAAAATGATATATTTTGCCTCGTTAAGACGATAGGGGCTTTATTGTTCATCCGATCTTTACCAAACACTATCAGATTGTTAATATCAATGAAAGCTCGGACAAGTTCGAAAACCAGCCATATCGGACTAGTAACAGCGGAGTTATGGCCCTTTATTTAGTTAAAAATGCTATATTTTGTCTTGTTAAGACGGTAGGGCCTTCATTTTTCATCCGATCTTTATCAAGCTTTATCAGATTGTTAATGTCAATGAAAGATCGGTCAGGTTCGAAAACTAGCCAGATCGGACCAGTAACAGCAAAGTTATGTCCCTTGATTTTGTTAAAAAATGCTATAATTTGCCTCGTCATACGATAGGGCCTTCATTTTGCATCTGATCTTTGCCAAACTTTACCAGATTTTACGACTTTCTTTTTTATATATTTTTTTTTTTTTAAAATTTTTTTTTATATATTTATCATTATTTTTTTTTATTGATTTATTTTTTTTGATAATTTTTTTTTTTTTTTTTTTTTTTTTTTTTTAATGTTTTTTTTTTTTGTTTTTTTTTATTGTCTCTACTGCCCAAGTTCGAAAACCAGCCAGATCGGACCAGTAATGGCAGAGTTATAGCTCTTGATTTAGTTAAAAAGTCTATATTTTGCCTCTTTAAGATGATAGTCACTCGCTTCATTGATGTTATAAGAGCCATATTAGCCAGTAGAGCGTCCACAGGCCCTCTTGGGCCTCTTGTTTTACAAGTGTGATTCTTTATAAGACTTACTTATCAGCGTTTTCTGCTGTGTCATTTATGCTTTAATCAGCAAATTCTGCCTATTGTTATTACACGTAATTATTTCTTGCATACCGGATAAGGCTCTCCGTGTTTTACATGGGGGATGGAAAGTCTTATCTTTATGGGTAAAGTTAAAAGTCACGCGCACACCAACAACATCAGGTATGCAGGAAAACTGGTAGCTGGTGGCGTCAACGCACAACATGTCTCTGATAGGCAAGAAAAAGAATCTTATCATGGGTATTCGGTTCTGATAAAAACACTTATACGTCGGGTTGGAATTCCCTTATCTTCACCGGATACCTCGGGTTGGAATTCCCTTATCTTCACCGGATACCCATGAAAGATTCTTATTTTATTCTTACCCATTGTTTTTACATGTAGTTATTTTTGATTTATAAATTCCCTTTTACTCCAGTTACTATAATATATTGTTATTATATATACACTACGCCATTTCTATAATCGGTCACTTTTCAAAGAATTATATATTTTTTAATAATTCATATTTTTTTCATTTGAATTTTTATTTAACTGGCGTTGTTTAACAAATATCGCTAGTGATTTATAAACTTAATCTGCCTTGATTGGACTAAAACCTTGTTGATAAACTTAATAAAATATTGGTATGTGTTTCGGTGATTTCCAATTTTTAGCTCGACTGATCAGAGATCAGCAGAGCTTATGCCATGGTGCGGCGTCCGTCCGTCCGTCTGTCTGTCCGTAAACTTTTATTTGTAGCGACTACTCCCCTGAAACTACTGGATGGATATTCATGAAACTTAACAAAAATGTTGCCCATAAAGTCTAGTTGATCCTAGCAAAAATTTATGTTGATGTGAAATCTAAGATGGCTGCCAAAGCTAAAAATAGAGTTTTAAAATACAAGTTTGTAGTGACTACTTCTTGAAAACTATAAGTGATATTGATATGGGATTTTTTCTCAAATAATCAGCATGACATGATGTTGGTCCTTGTCAAAAATCGTTTTGATTCGACAAACATGGCAGCCAGCGGCCATCTTTGTTTACATAGAGTTATATAGTAAAAACTTGTAGCGACTACTCCTCTGAAACTACTTGACGGATTTTCATGAAACTTCACAGGAATGTTGCTCTTGATGTCTAGTTGATCCTAGAAAAATTTCAGGCTCGCCGGAAATTCAAGATGGCCACCACAGCTAAAAATAGGTTTAAAATAAATAAGTTTGTAGCGACTACTTCTTGAAAACTATAAGAGATATTGATATGGGACTTTTTCTAAAATGATCAGGATGACATGATGTTGGTCCTTGTCGAAAATCGTTTTGATTCGACGTTAAACATGGCTGCCAGCGGCCATCTTTGTTTACATATAGTTATATAATGAAAACTTGTAGCGACTACTCCTCTGAAACTACTTGACAGATTTTCATGAAACTTCACAGGAATGTTGCTCTTGATGTCTATTTGATCCTAGCAAAATTTCAGGTCGGCCAGAAATTCAAGATGGTCGCCACGGCTAAAAATAGATTTTTAAAAAATAAGTTTGTAGCGACTACTTCTTGAAAACTATAAGAGATATTGATATGGGACTTTTTCTAAAATGATCAGCATGACATGATGGTTATCTGAGTCGAACTTTATTCTGATTCGACGTTAAACATGGCTGCCAGTGGCCATCTTTGTTTACATAGAGTTACATAATGAAAACTTGTAGCGACTACTCCTCTGAAACTACTTGACGGATTTTCATAAAACTTCACACGAATGTTGCTCTTGATGTCTAATTGATCCTAGCAAAAATTCAGGTCGGCCGGAAATTCAAGATGGCCGCCATGGCTAAAAATAGATTTTCAAAATACAAGTTTGTAGCGACTACTTCTTGAAAACTATAAGTGATATTGATATTGGACTTTTTCTAAAATGATCAGCATGATATGATGTTGGTCCTTGTCAAAAATCGTTTTGATTCAATGTTAAACATGGCTGTCAGCGGCCATCTTTTTTTACATAGAGTTATATAATGAAAACTTGTAGCGACTACTCCTCTGACACTACTTGACGGATTTTCATGAAACTTCACAGGAATGTTGCTCTTGATGTCTAATTGATCCTAGCAAAATTTCAGATCGGCCAGAAATTCAAGATGCATATTGGCGCCACAGCTAAAAATAGATTTTTAAAAAATAAGTTTGTAGCGACTACTTCTTGAAAACTATAAGTGATATTGATATGGGACTTTTTCTAAAATGATCAGCATGACATGATGGTTATTCGAGTTGAACATTGTTTTGATTCAACGTTAAACATGGCTGCCAGTGGCCATCTTTGTTTACATAGAATTATATAATGAAAACTTGTAGCGTCTACTCCTGTGAAACTACTTGATGGATTTTCATGAAACTTCACACGAATGTTGCTCTTGATGTCTATTGATCTTAGCAAAATTTCATGTCGGCCGGAAATTCAAGATGGCCGCCATGGCTAAAAATAGATTTTCAAAATACAAGTTTGTAGCGACTACTTCTTGAAAACTATAAGAGATATTGATAAGGGACTTTTCTAAAATGATCAGCATGACATGATGGTTATCCGAGTCGAACATTATTTTGATTCAATGTTAAACATGGCTGTCAGCGGCCATCTTTGTTTACATAGAGTTATATAATGAAAACTTGTAGCGACTACTCCTCTGAAACTACTTAACGGATTTTCATGAAACTTCACAGCAATGTTGCTCTTGATGTCTAATTGATCCTAGCAAAATTTCAGGTCAGCCGGAAATTCAAGATGGCCGCCACGGCTAAAAATAGATTTTCAAAAAACAAGTTTGTAGCAACTACTTCCTGAAATCAAAATCAATCAGTAGAGCTTCAAGGTCATTGACCACTTGTTAGTATTCGTTTTATTTTCAAAAATACCTGGGTGACCGATTATAAAAGTTGAGTAGTGTATATATAATTCTTCATTTAATTAAATTGTTTTCCTAAATTTAAAGCTTATTGGACAAAATGTCCCAATTCCAAAGGCACTAAGGCCACCGATTTCGGGATTATTATTGTTTTTATTATTATTGTAAAACACATATTTATTATTTTACCATGTAAGTTGTATTACTGATAATGTCATACCTTATAAGTTAGAGCTGAATATCTTATTCCTACAGCAGTATACCACTTCTAATTTAGGCCAGTTGTAGAAAACAAGAATTTACCACTACAATTAAACCATGTCTTTTTGAAAGAGACTAAAAAAAAGATTTGTGTCACTCCAATAAAATTTAAACAAAATTATTTTACGTCCTGCCTACAAATCTTATAACGTTATTGGGATAGCAACTCAGAGGAAGATGAAATAAAAGATGAAGTTTGATATCTGACATAGCTCCTTCAGGGAGCCAACCCACACAGTATAGAGAGGTGATCGGGCCTCAGTATAGAGAGGTGATCGGGCCTTAGTATATAGAGGTTATGGGGCCTCAGTATAGAGAGGTGATTGGGCTTCAGTATAGAGAGGTGATCGGGCCTCATTATAAAGAGGTGATTGGGCCTCAGTATAGAGAGGTTATGGGGCCTCAGTATAGAGAGGTGATCAGGCCTCAGTATAGAGAGGTGATCCTGCCTCAGTATAGAGAGGTGATCGGGCCTCAGTATAGAGAGGTTATGGGGCCTCAGTATAGAGAGGTGATTGTGCTTCAGTACAGAGAGGTGATCGGGCCTCAATATAGAGAGGTGATCGGGCCTCAGTATAGACAGGTGATTGGGCTTCAGTATAGAGAGGTGATCAGGCCTCAGTATAGAGGTGAGCAGGCCTCAGTATAGAGAGGTGATTGGGCCTCAGTATAGAGAGGTGATCAGGCCTCAGTATAGAGAGGTGATCAGGTCTCGGTATAGACAGGTGATTGTGCCTCAGTATAGACAGGTGATTGGGCCTCAGTATAGACAGGTGATCGGGCCTCAGTATAGACAGGTGATCGGGCCTCAGTATAGAGAGGTGATCAGGTCGGTATAGAGAGGTGATCAGGCCTCGGTATAGAGAGGTGATCAGGCCTCAGTATAGAGAGGTGATCGGGCCTCAGTATAGACAGGTGATTGGGCCTCAGTATAGAGAGGTGATCGGGCCTCAGTATAGACAGGTGATTGGGCCTCAGTATAGAGAGGTTATGGGGCCTCAGTATAGAGAGTTGATAAGGCCTCAGTATAGACTGGTGATTGGGCCTCAGTATAGAGAGGTGATCGGGCCTCAGTATAGAGAGGTGATCAGGTCTCAGTATAGAGGGGTGATCGGGCCTCAGTATAGAGAGGTGATCAGGTCTCAGTATAGAGAGGTGATCAGGTCTCAGTATAGAGTGGTGATCGATCACCTCTCTTTACTGATGCATGATCACCACTCTATACTGAGGCCCGATCACCTCTGTATACTGAGGCCCGATCACCTCTCTATACTGAGGCATGATCACCTCTCTATATTGAGGCCTGATCACCTCTCTATATATTGAGGCTCAATCACCTCTCTATACTGAGGCCCGATCACCTCTATATTGAGGCCCGATCACCTCTCTTTACTGATGCATGATCACCAATCTATACTGAGTTGATCGGGTCTCAATATAAAGAGGTGATCGGGCCTCAATATAGAGAGGGGATCAGGCCTCAGTATAGAGAGGTGATCATGCATCAGTATAGAGAGAGGTGATTGGGCCTCAATATAGAGAGGTGATCGGGCCTCAATATAGAGAGGGGATCAGGCCTCAGTATACAGAGGTGATCATGCATCAGTATTGAGAGAGGAGATTGGGCCTCAATATAGAGAGGTGATCGGGCCTCAATATAGAGAGGGGATCAGGCCTCAGTATAGAGAGGTGATCATGCATCAGTATAGAGAGAGGTGATTGTGCCTCAATATAGAGAGGTGATTGGGCCTCAGTATAGAGAGGGGATCAGGCCTCAATATAGAGGGGGGATCATGCATCAGTATAGAGAGGGGATCTGGCCTCAATATAGAGAGGTGATTGGGCCTCAGTATAGAGATGATCGGGCCTCAATATAGCGAGTTGATTAGGCCTCAGTATAGAGTGATGATTGGGCCTCAGTATAGAGGTGATCGGGCCTCAGTATAGAGAGGTGATTGGGCTCAGTATAGAGGTGATCAGGCCTCAGTATAGAGGTGATCTGGCCTCAGTATAGAGAGGTGATCGGGCCTCAATATAAAGAGGTGTTTGGGCCTCAGTATAGAGTTGATCGTGCCTCAGTATAGAGAGGTGATTGGGCCTCAGTATAGAGATGATCTGGCCTCATTATAGAGGTGATCTGGCCCCAGTATGGAGAGGTGATCGGTCCTCAGTATAGAGAGGTGATTGGGCCTCCTTATAGAGAGTTGATCGGGCCTCAGTATAGAGAGGTGATCGGGCCTCAGTATAGAGAGGTGATTGGGCCTCAATATAGAGAGGTGATTGGGCCTCAATATACAGAGGTGAATGGGCCTCAGTATAGAGATGATCGGGCCTCAGTATAGGGGTCTGTAGCTATAAAGCTCAAGGCCTTAAGCTCTGTGCCACCGAGGCATGAACACTTCATGATGGGCCTCAGTATAGAGGTGATCGGGCCTCAGTATAGGGGTCTGTAGCTATAAAACTCAAGGCCTTATCCTCTGTGCCACCGAGGCATGAACACTTCATGATGGGCCTCAGTATGGGCCTCAGTATAGAGAGGGGATCGGGACTCAGTATAGGGATCTGTAGCTATAAAGCTCAAGGCCTTATCCTCTGTGCCATCGAGGCATGAACACTTCATGATGGGCCTCAGTATAGAGAGGTGATCGGGCCTCAGTATAGAGGTCTGTAGCTATAAAGCTCAAGGCCTTATCCTCTGTGCCACCGAGGCATGAACATCGAGGCATGAACACTTCATAATGGGCTTCATTCAGTTTCATATGAAATGCTTCTTCCACCAGTGGAAGCTTGAAAGTCACCATAAGTTATGACCTTGGCTGTTGTTGCAGCTATAAAATCCAATTCCAATTCATACGAAATGTGCATGCATTAAATTAAGCTGCATGTTACCTTTAGTTAAAATTAAGTATTGTTTATGAAAATGTTTGGTCAGAAAACTCAATGACTCGGCTGGTTTTTGTTGATAGTTTGTACATAATAATTGAAATAAAGATTTATTTTGTACATATATATATAAAAGGCCAATTTTTCTTCTTGCAAGCATCTAGGTAATTGCTAGAGGCACTTCATTGTCATTCAGTACCTCAAACTTCAATAAGCATCTACTGAGTATGACTGGGGGCACTCAAGTTTTCTCAGTTATAAAGTGAGTACGTGGGAATTTGGTTATCAATATTTATTGCCGATTTATTAATGCGTTTTTGTACGCATTTTATTTTCAATGAGTTTCTGGTGAAAAAATATGCGTAATAACGCAGATATGCATCTTATCTGGATCACTGTATAAAAAATCATATATTTTCAAAAAATTGTAGTTTGATCTGACAGGGGTTTTTTTTGGCTGTTTTTATAGCCGAAATTCGGTCATATTCCCAATGCCAAAACATACCTTTTTTTCCCAATTAAGAGGAAAAAAATCCCAATTTTTAAAAAAAAAAAAAATTGTGTCCCAATCCAATGATTGGTGTTCAAAAGCTTATAAAATGCTTCTGTTTATCTTGGTGTACAAAAAACAGTATTAAAGATATAATTATGAAAGGAAAGCTTTACTTTATATTTTTCCGAATTTTATTAAAAATCACGCTACAATTCCCAATTTTATGAAAAATCGCGCTAAAATTCCCAATTCCAGGGGTACGGGTCATCCCAAAATCATGAAAAAAATCCCTGGATCACAAAACATCATCCCTGATGAAGACTGGTGTAATGTTGTAATGAACAGTTAGAGACATCCACTGGTGTTGTGTTTGCCACCTAACTACCTGCACTCGTGCCTTAATAAGTAAAAAAACTGCCATTCAATCACAAAACAAGAATGTATATTGTAAGATTAAATATTTTAACAGTAACAAGTTACTGTCATTGAGTTTTCCGCACCATTCTTTTTCATTAACAATTTATTATATCAGGTGGATATTGAGCCTAGTGCAAACATGCACATGAGAGATGAAACTGAAACACATTACGATGGCTTTATTCGTGTTTATATCAGATAGCCACCAGTACCTTTAATAAAAAAACAATTTGCATATTACTTGTATTACCTAGACATCCAATGTGGTATATATACTGAAAGGAAAAAGAAACGCACCACGGGAATTTCTGCTATATATTGTATGTACGATATGCTGCTGTTAATTGAATGGTAGATAGCTACGTAAGATCTTTCCTTTCTAAAAAAAGACTCAAACAACACGTAACACAGCAGATAGTATTCCTGCAAAGTTTCATTATTGACAGAGTATGTGTTTGGCGCAAGCTTAGGATGCAAAAGTTTGCAAACTCTTTACGTCAAATACAGTACTGAACTGGCTCCCTTTTTTTTAAAAGAGGAACTTCAACATTTATGAATTTCTTGTTACAACGTGTACTGTGATTAAAATGTCTACAACATCACAGTTGTGCCCTTTCTCTAACTGACTGTATCTTTTTTGGAATTAAGTGTGCAATATATACAATATATAGCAGAAATTTCCTGTTTCTTTTTCCTTTCAGTATATTATACATTTACATAGTTGCCTGTTAGTGGTTTATACAGTTGCTGTATGTTACTCCGGTTTCATCCGGGAATTAAGTTTCATCCAGTGAATTAATTCAGCTTATTGAAAGGAGTGGTTACCCTCATGAAACATAATTTCTGAATTTTGTCTGAAACTTTCTGAATCCTGTCTGAGCACTGTCTGAATCTGTCTGTACACAAAATTGCCATCTGAATTTTGGCTGAACATAAAATCACTGTTCTGATAATTGTCTGAACAATTGTTGAACATGGCAGAACAGCATCTGAACAGTTCAGAAAAAATTCAGAACTCTTCAGATGTGATTCAGACAATTTCAGATTATACATATTCTGAATATGAACTGAACCCTTTCTGAACAGTTCAGAAAATGATTCAGAAATATTCACAAGTGATTCAGACAATTTCAGATTATACATATTCTGAATATGAACTGAACACTTTCTGAACAGTTCAGAAAATGATTCAGAACTATTCACAAGTGATTCAGACAATTTCAAATTATACATCTTCTGAATATAAACTGAACACTTTCTGAACTCTTCAGACTTAGATATTTTATATAAAAGTAAAGTCTGAATCTGTCTGTGTTAAGGTAAAGAAACATCTGAAGGTCTGAAATGTTCAGACTTCAAAAATAAAAAAATATCCATGATTGTATATATATAAATTTTACTTTATCTATAATTAGAAAACCTTTTTTTGCTTTCTTGAAATTCTTACTTCGGTAGTCTTACACCGTAAGTCTGATATGTTCAGACAAAAAGTCTGAAATGTTCTGAAATGTTCAGACTTCATCTTCATTAAACAAATCTATATCAATTTATGTGCAAATTAAAGGTTATTATATTGACATCCTTTATGTGATTACATGGAATGAAAAAAGATTACATTATTCCTTCCAGAACTGTGTCGACATTAAACATGGTTGCCATTGGCAATCTTTGATAATCTTAATGACCATGGTTGAGCTGGTGACCATAGTTTTAAGTCATCCAGCCCTGACCTGAACAAACAGCTCAGCCAGGGTTCACCCCAGGATTTTTTTCAGGCGCTGACACAGACAGCACGTTTTTGGATTTCGAAGGGTGGTCAGCAGGAGTCTATTCCCCACCTTTCCTTTTTTTTTATTATATAATTCTAAGATACACCATCTGCTCGGAGATGGTTTTAGTTGTAAAATGAATTATGCCTTATTTTAATCAGAAGGCACTCTCAATGCTATTGACCGTTTCAAAAATGTTTTTTTGGAAATATTTTTAAAATCCACTTTCTCAGCCTCAGAGCAAGCATATTTTCAAAAGGCAATTGTCTTGCCCAACATTTAAGTCCACTTAGTGTATTTTTGAACATGTATGCAGTAGTGTTAGGCCTGTATATCAATTAAACATTCAGAACTATAAATATCTTTTCCTTTATTGAAATCGCGAAAACCGGTGACATATGAAAAAAGAAGCATATCGCTAAGTTTGTAACGCTTTTTTGGGAAAGACGCACATCCATATATATGTTTAATTTCATTCTTTACAAATGAAATACACTGAATACCTCATCCAGTCGCATTAATAAACGAGTTCTTCGAGTGTATTAAAAAATTCGCATTTTCTCGAAAAATAATCCAGGGCCGCTCATTATTATGATTTACGATTGTTTGGGAAAAAAGAAGCATATCGCTAATTTTGTAACGCTTTTGAGGAAGATGCGCATCCATTTACGTTTAATTTCATACTTTATCAATGAAATACACTGAATACCTCATATAATCGCATTAATAAACGAGTGCTTTGAGTTCGCATTTTCTCACATAACATTCCAGGGCCGCAAATATGACCTTAGGTCGCCGACTTGACTTCTCAGAAGCGAGAAATGACAGTCAAAAACTTGTTATTTGTGGAGGTGTATTTCACACTATCTGGCGAGTGACACCGATAGAGGGGCTCTGTGACAATAAGCAAAATATAAGCACCGCGCTTGATATTTAAAGGAAAGCGCTAAATAAATAAAACTTCGGAAAATGAAAAAGATATCAAGCTTTCCGTGTGTCCCTTTTAAACTGATATTGAGCGAGAAATTAAAATGATTTAATGATATTGTTTGATGTGGAAAACACATGCTATTATTGGTGATTCAGGTCAATATATCTAGAAACAGCGAGTTTTATTCAATAGAACGCCACCCGCATGAACGGAATTATAACGGTTATAAATAACGACGTGTGAAAATTACGTGACGTCACAGTTTCAAAAAGAACGCTGCAAGACCGACTCTCATGACCGCGAAAGCAGAAAAAACAACAGCCGTAAGTATTTTGGAACATACACTAATCATATGTCATGCATATAAACAAGTTAATAAGTAGATATATATTCTTCCACGAAACACGAACGCATCAATTACTTTTTAAAATGTAGGAAATCGTATGCTGAATATAACGTCATCAGTTTTCGCGAATGTACGGGGATCGTAAATTTGCAGACATTTTTAACGATGGAAAACAGCTCGTTACAATTAAATGCATACTCTTATGAATGAAACAATTTGTGTAAAGTGTTTGGTTAACAAGCATAAAATCTAATGGATTTTGGAACTGCGACTTGAGAAGTTGAGTTTTGAAATGTAGACCGGCTTCCGGTCGTTACTTTCACAGCGGCTTCCGGTTGGCCGTTTATAGTCCAAGCAAAACAGATTCTGAATGAGATATCTTGTAAAACAAAGAAGTTTATTCATATAATCATATATTAATCAGGATTTTAAAGAAAATGATTTGATACAGTTTCAAAATATGCATGTCATTTTGCTGATGACGTTCAACTCGGCCTTTTTACATTTTATTTTGATTTCTACATTTTGGTTGCATTTATATTTCGATAGGCTGGAAAAGCTAAACAAGAATGCTGCAAAAATGAAGACGCAGAAAGATAAAACCATGGACCAGAATACTTCTCAGGTCTTTGTACCTTCTACCTGACCAAAGTATGAAGGTATAATAATTGTTTTCTATTAAAAAAATTGGTATTGGTTTAAAAAAAAAAAATGTAACTTATAAATGCTTGCTGTCAGAAGAATCAAGGTACTGAAACATGTACTTACCCAAGATTATGTATTTATAGTTCAAACAATTGAATGTTGTTTAACGGCTCATCAACACAGTATAGGTTATTTAGAGCCGCCCCAGAGAGAGGGGAAGGATACATAGGAATCCGGGAACTTACCCTACTCTTATTATCAAATAGATTCCTATGGTTCTTTAACGTGCTCGGAGGATAGACCGATACACGGGACCGCCCGGTTTACGTCCCCATCCGACGGACGGGGCTAAGGGAAAGTGTCTTGCCCAAGAACACACCGACGGAACTCAGTGGCACCACGGAGGATTGAACCCGGGGCCTCCGGTTACAAATCCGCCGCGCTACCGACTGCGCCACGCCAGCCCTCCATAGTTCAAACAAAAACACTAAACACTGCAGCTTCAAAAAGTGTTAAGTTGAAAGCACATACAAAACATGATGGTAAAATGGCCCTGAACACTCGCCCTATTGCATCGTTTCGCTGAAGACACTTGCACCAGTTACACACAAAAGGGTCTAGCTCTTAATCTTGGAAAGGTTTTCTTAAAAACAATTTAAAGCTATATTTAAGGCAGCAGATCATACTTGTAAAACACATGCTGTCAATATTTTATGAAAAACTTATTTTCAGATTTCAATTTCTTGGAGAGGCCAAAAAAGACATACGTGCACATGGGGCGGGACGAGCTATTGCAGTGCATAGATCCAAGAAAAAAACCTGGCCCTATACCAAACTAATCACCAAGGAAGATTGTGTGGATTGTGTGGAGACGCTATACGGTCATGGGACTGCTGTTTTTACCACATGTCAGAATTTAATAAATTTAAATGTATACCTCATTTAAAAAAGAAGTTATATTTAATTAGCTATATATAGCTCTAGTGGCCACAGGCCAGAGATTATTGCATGAGCTTATTCGATAGGGCGTTGTCTGCTGTCTGTCCTCCAATTTAAATTGTCCTAAATGTTATCGAATCCCATAGTCAAACCGGGTATGTAAACATATATGGTATACCACTGGATATCAGGGCTATTCCATTAGAGTATTCCAGTGGAAATATCACTAGTATTCCACTGGAAATAATCTAGTGGAATTGCTCTGATATCCAGTGGAATTCCACTGGTATTATTTCCAGTGGAAAGATCAAGTGGAATTGCTCTGGAATTCCAGTGGTATTTCCAGTGGAATTCCAGAGCAATTCCGCTAGATTATTCTAATGGACATCCATTGGAATTCCACAGGAATATTTTCACCAGGAAACTGTCAAGGTTAACGCTAGCAGTAGCCAAAATAGCCAATGGCTCCTAATCCATTCGCAGGGGCAGTGAGTTGCAGCCCTTTTTTTTTGGTCAAATTTTACTTAAAAATATATTTGGTGTGACCGTGTCTATCTCCTCCCACATTTTGTTTGTTTTGAAAGTTTACAGGATACTTACTTAGGATGTCAAAATGTGTATATCCTTTCGGCATTTAAATCTACCCGATATTACCTGCATTTTGGCCCTTTTTTCAAGATGTGCATATGGATTCGGCATCAAAATTGACCCAGTATTACCGGAGTAACATTAACCCTTTTTTGTCCAATTTTCTGTTTTTAGGGCTTTCCACTTTTCAGTGGAAAGACCTCTTGTTTTCGTTCTGTTTATTCTTATTATTATTATTCTTTTTCTTCTTCTTCTTCTCCCCAGCACTTTTCATAGTAAGACTGGTCGCACGGCCTCTAAATTTTACACAGTGATAGAGCTCAGTCTGGAATAGTGTCCCGAAGCTTTTGGGGTCATGACGTCATCCAAGATGGCCGCCAGTGACGTCATCAGACAAATCTTGTTCGCGCTAGATCTCAAACATTTATAGTCGGATTTGAATGAAACTTTCACAGATTGTAGGGTTCAGGGTCTAGTTGTGCTTGAATGTAAAAACCTGTCTCTATGTAATAACGTCTTGACGTCAGCGACGTCACAATGTTACGAAAAGTCCTTTTTTTCAATGATTGCATTTTTCATGTTTTTTTACTGTAACATCCATCAGTGTCATTGTTTCAATCGACTCTGACAGTTTTAACGTCATGACGTCATTCAAAATGGCCGCCAATGACGTCATTTAAGAAATCTTGTAATCGCTATATCTCCTTCATTTATGATCGGATTTTGATGCAACTTTCACAGCCTGTAGAGAATGAGGTTGAGTTGTTGAACAATGTCAAAAATTGTCATGACGTTATCCAAGATGGCCGCCAGTGACGTCATGATACAAATTTTGTTAGCGCTATATCTCAAACATTTACCGTCGGATTTAAAGGAAACTTTTACAGATTGTCGAGTTTAGGGACTAGTTGTGCCTGAATGTCAAAATGTGTCTCTACGTCATAATCTCCTGACGTCAGTGACGTCACAATGTTATGAAAAATCCGTTTTTTTCATTAATTGTATTTTTTAAGGAATTTTATTGTAAAATCCGTCAGTGTCATCATTTTAGTCGACGCTGACAGTTCTAACGTCATGACGTCATTCAAAATGTCCGCCAATGACGTCATTTAAGAAATCTTGTATTTCGCTATATCTCCTTCATTTATGATCGGATTTTGATGCAAACTTTCACAGCCTCTAGGGCAGTATGTTGGGTTGTATCAGAATGTCGAAAATTATCATGACGTCATCCAAGATGGCCGCCAGTGACGTCATCAGACAAATCTTGTTATCGCTAGATCGCAAACATTTATAGGTCCGATTTGAATGAAACTTTCACAGATTGTAAGTTTCAGGCTCTAGTTGTGCAAAAATGTAAAAACGTGTCTCTATGTAGTAACGTCTTGACGTCAGTGACGTCATAATGTTATGCAAATCCGTTTTTTCACTGATTCCATTTTTGAAGTTGTTTTACAGAATAATCCATCAATGTCATTGTCTCAGTCGACGCTGACATTTTTAACGTCATGACGTCATCCAAAATGGCCGCCAATGACGTCATTTAAGAAATCTTGTTTTGTCTATATCTTCTCTATTTATCATCGGATTTGAATACAACTTTCACAGATTGTAGAGTTCTGGGTCCGGTTGTGCAAGAACGTCATACCGTATCCCGACGTCATGACGTCAAAATATTCAGAAATACCTTTTTTTCACTGATTGCATGTTCGAAGTTATTTTCGTGATAAATCAATCAGCGTCTTCATCTTCGACAACTATGACAGTTGTGACGTCATGACGCCATTAAAAACAGAAGAAAGCCCGTTTGATCAGGCTCTGATCAAAATCTAGTACTCTGATTGTTTTCAGAGGGGGCATTCGTGACCCATGGACACTTTTCTGGCAAAGATATGTCTGACAAATTATTAACAAAGATCTTGACAGTTTTATCACTTAAATTGTTATATTTTTAGCTCATCTGGGTCAAAGGCTCACATGTGAGCTATTGTGATCGTTCTTGTCTGTCATAATTCTAATCTAATCTGAATAGTGTCTGCACCATTTTCTGAATCTTTCTTAAAATGTTATGAGAGATTCAGACACTTTTGAGTCTGAAAAAAGTGTCTGAATTTTGTCTGAATAAACCCTGAAAATTCAGACAATTTTCAATCTGAATTTTGTCTGGATTCGTTCCAATTTAAGTAAATATTCAGACAAAGCCAAATGACGCCAAATATTGTCCGTTCAGACAATGTTCAGTTAAATTTCAGACAGTGGTTTAAGCAACTTTTCAGAATAAATATCTGAACCAATTTTCTGAATCTTTCTTAAAGTGTTCTGAAAGATTCAGACTTCAGACACTTTTGAGTCAGAATTTTGTCTGAATAAACCCCGAAGATTCAGACGATTTTCAGTCTGAATTTTGTCTGGATTCGTTCCAATTTAAGTAAATATTCAGACGAGGCCAAGTAACGACCGTTCAGCCAAGAATCAGACAATGTTCAGTTAAATTTCAGAATAGTGTCTGAACCATTTTCTGAATCTTTCTTAAAATGTTCTGAGAGATTCAGACTTCAGACACTTTTGAGTCTGAATTTTGTCTGAATAAACCCTGAAGATTCAGACGATTTTCAGTCTGAATTTTGTCTGAATTCGTTCCAATTTAAGTAAATATTCAGACGAGGCCAGATAACGACCGTTCAGCCAAGAATCAGACAATGTTCAGTTAAATTTCAGAATAAAAGTCTGAATAGTGTCTGAACCATTTTCTGAATCTTTCTTAAAATGTTCTGAGAGATTCAGACTTCAGACACTTTTGAGTCTGAATTTTGTCTGAATAAATCCTGAAGATTCAGACGATTTTCAGTCTGAATTTTGTCTGGATTCGTTCCAATTTAAGTAAATATTCAGACAAGGCCAAATAACGCCAAATAACGTCCGTTCAGCCAAGAATCAGACAATGTTCAGTTAAATTTCAGACAGTGGTTCAGCCAATATTCAGACACTATATTTTCATGAGGGTAGATCCAGATTAAAATAAAGACATGTTTCTTAATGTTTAGTTTGTTCCAGGTCATGATACTGGTAGTTAAGCAACACTACGGTATCTCTATACAACATTTTCAAAACATGCCAAAAATTAATTCATAAACAATTCACATCACATTACAGAAAGTCATTACAGAGCTTGGCCTCCATGCATTAGGCCAAAAAAAAAAAATGTGTTTCCGGTGGCACGACCGATCCTATTTTTAAGGGGCCGACCCTAAAACTTTTTATGAAAAAAATAAATTTAAATTTGTTCTGAATAATGATTTATGACAATATATCGAGGTAAACTGACATGACAGAGAAACTTCCAGTTGTATCATCAACTTGTATGGGGTTTATGCGATGAATACATGTAAAA